>CAUZXH010000436.1:0-20944 GCA_963584085.1 Pyrausta aurata | reverse complement strand
AACATAATATACTTTATTACAAAAAGAAAAAAATGACTAAGACACGATATGCGTCATAAAAAATAAGCCCATTCAAAAACGAATTCGTTTCCTTGTGGCAAGAAGGCTATGCTGCTGGCTGCGTTGGCTAACATTTGAGCTACGAACCAGCCAGCTTCATTACTTTACTTCTATTGAAAACTCTTCCCAATCAGACCTTCCTTCCACACCAAAGGTCGTCATCGCCATCGCTTCTTCTTCGCGAAGAACGCCCAAATTGTTACATTTTTGAATTTGTAACTTACCTGTTTGCAATAAAGACTATTTTTATCTACGTACTTATATTTCTATCAGCAGAAACAGGTGGCCGACTATTGGCTTTTCCCCTTGCTATTTCCTCGAAAGTCAAACTGAAAGTCTGGAACATATCGAAAGTTCGTCTATTAAATAGCTAAATAAATCACTGCTAACTTTTATGAGGGCAGCCTACGCAAACCTTTTGTACTAACCCAACCCTACAGTTGTGAACTACTGAGGGTCTACTTTTGGAAAAGGTTCCGTATTTCAAGCCCTATTTATAGATAACACTTCAAATATTTCACTTGACTGAGGCGGAGAATCAAACTCCGCGTCCGTGGCTATCCGGGCGAATACCCTAAACCACTCGGCCACCAAGAAATTAGGAAGCTTGTTGAAATTTTAAGTGCTATATTAAACTAGTAGCTGCATAGTTACCGGTGCCTTATGGAGTCTGGCGTCACAGTATTGCACATACTATACTAGCTCAAACAAAAGGGGATGGCAAAAAGCTTTCAGTTTGCATGTGAAGCAAGCATCCCTCATTAACAGAATGATAAGTAGGGCAAAGTGAAACCTGACTCTGAAACCGTCAACTTTGTCACAAAAGTTATAAAATAGGTGTTGTTCGGAATCATACTCGTATTAATATTAGCCCGGGGCAATTGAAGGTGCGCGTCTATTCACGCAACTTGGCTCGTTATAAACTCGGCTCGAAACAGACCGCTGGTGATAGGGGTGTCTATTTCAAAGTTTAATAAGTGTTAATAAATATTTAGGGATGTTGATGCTTATCTTAAGCGAACATTATAAATTGCAGTTGGAAAAATAATCTTGTCTGAAGTAAGGAATCAAACCTCGCATCCATAGCTATCCGAACCAATGTCCAAAGCACACGTTTACCCACCCAAAATGCTGTGAGCTTTGCTTTTTGCCTGCAGTACTTTTTAACAACGTTACAAATTCTAGTACCTACAGAATCTGTGGTACAAGCTTTCGAATGAAGTCACTTGTTTAATTATCAGCTCGTAGCAACCCTACTTCGGAAGTGTCGCGCTCGCGTTCATATTATAATCAACCCAACTATTGTCTCGACTGAAACTAGCGAGAAATTACTTTTACACTTAATTATCTGCGGTGGCTTCACAGCACAGAGTCTAATTCAGATGGCATACAGCGGGATCGTGAGTCAACTTGACAACAATGTTAAGCTCAAAGGGGCGTCTGTGCAACTTCTTTCAAGGAAAAGAAAATTAAATACTATGGAACCGTAGAACATAAAGGAAATACAAGTAGTATTAGGTATACAGTCAACTGCAGACGAGGGAAAATCGTTACCTAACCTAATAGTAAGCGCGATTGCGTAATTAATACGTCGTAGTCGTAACCGATTCCGATTTGAACCCGTGGAAAATATACGACCGTATTTCTCTTCTCTTCTCTATTTGGATCGCTCACAGACGCGTTTGGTATATTAGTTAGCGCTCCTGACTATTACACCGGCCGTTGCGGGTTCGAATCCCGCAAGGGGCAAATGTTTGTGTGATGAGCACGAACATTTGTACCTAAGTCATGGATGTTAATGTATAAGTATATATGACGCTCCCGTCATAATCGTTGTTTGGTACTCCGTAACACAAAAATAGCTTACTTACCACGAAATGTCTGGCGCATATTTATTTATTACATCGGATTTAATCATACATAAGGTGTTGTTGCGGAGCAGTACAGTAACGAGATCTTAAGGATGATAAATAAATAAATAAATAATAAATCTATACATATAATAAAATTGTAGAGGTCGAATTTCTGTACAATAAAAGAAAATGCTTAAAACCGAGTCAGGGGGATGTAAGAAGTGCAATAGCACTAATCTAGATTTTTTTTGAATTTCTTATTTCTCTGTTTGTCTGTTTGTCTGTCTGTTTGCTCGCGATAAACTCCGAAACGACTGGACCAATTTAAATGAAATTTTGAACAGTGGTAGCTTAAACCATCGAGAAACATTTAGGATACTTACAATGCCTGTAAATAAAAGTTTCCGTGCGATGTAAAAAATATTAAAAACAAACTTCAGTAGAACAAAACGCGCCAAGTGTCACTTTTTCAACCCTAAACCATTGTACACAGATGCAAATAACTGATGTCTAAAGTCATTGTCAAACAAATGTCAAGTCATTCAATCTATCAAAATAAAACAAAGTGAAACAAAGTATTGAATATACAATATTATTCATCTGAGGAGATTGAAAGCATGGAAATTATGGAAAATTGCCTGTGTAAATAATAGGAGGAGCAACAACGCCACATGTGAAGGAGCCACAAGTGATATTAGACACTGATGTGTTGCAATAGTCTCTCCAGTATCACCTGTTGTTGCTTACCATCACCTGTATAATGTAACACCAAAGTTTTATTAACGGTATGTAGATATTACTTTTACAATTTTACCCACCAGTATGTTACCTACTGCTTTTCTTATTCATCTAAACTCTAATCATCCAAAAATTCAACTGGTAGGATTGCAGAATAATTAGTAAGAAGTGAAGCTCTTCTTCCAGGGAAAGAATTGAAGAGTTTCTTCCAGTTGAATTTGGAAAATCTACTCTCATACAGTTCATATTCAGATAATTCAGAAATTGAGGCAGACAATAAACAATATTTCTTATCCAGATAATAACCTTAGCCTCACAGTCTTTAGAAATGCCACCAATACATAGCTATCACGACAAAAACTTTGTTTTAGAGAACAAAGAGCGGCATTGTTAACCAAAACATTATCAACATGTAAGGAAGGTTGTTGCATACCCCGTGCCAAACCCACTACAATTGAACAAGAAGATTAACCAATTTTTACCACCTTTCAAGTGTCACACACATCACATACCTCTCCAAGATGCAGGGGAGTACAGACAGGAATGTGACTGTGGCATCTTCTATATCAGTGAATCAACAATTAGTATAGGCATGCAGATTAAAGAATACAAATAGCTGATTTATTTATATTTATTTATGTAACAAAGAACCACTTCATAATTATGTTTAGACTAACCTAAGCAACATCTCATACTGAAAGATCTCAAGACACAATAAGCTTTTTCTGGGTGGTTAGGAACGTCAATAGATATTAATGAGCGATGGTAGTTTCTTGGTCTACCTGTGACCACGGATGCTGATAATAATTAGAAACGTCAGGCCCTCTATTTCATTTTAAATAAATGTGTGGGATGTGAATCTGTAAAGTGTTTTAATGCAATGTGTAGTGTTTCCTCCATATTGGTTTGTATAAATTAAATGAAATTTTGGTACTTTATGGTACTTGCCAAAATATATATTTAGATCAATTCTTTCCACACATGAAAGTAAAATGTTAGTAAATTAGTAGTTTTTTTTTTTTGGCAAAGTACTTAGTACTTAAAAATTAAAGTAACCATATAATCCTATCAGACAAAGGAACTCTTAATCAAAATACAAATTGTGAACGTTCAAATAATCGGTATGGTCATAATAATTGATCACCTTTGATGTACTACTTGCTTCTTACTGTTGTAATAATAAATATACTGATTTTGTTTCAAAATAAGTTTAAAAAAGCTTACTAAGCATTCTATATCGCTCTTTAGTTTTAGTGAAGTAATACAGGGTGACTTGAAGATGGGTGCAAAGCTTGGAGGCGAAAGTAGTATAGTTGTGCCATGGTTGTCTTAGACGAAGTCTCACTATTTTCTTAAATACTTATTATGTTTTTTTTTTTATATAAAACCTAAACTTTTACAATTCAATTCATTGCTAACAATGGCCAATTTTAATGATAAGTGAGTACTAATATTTACTTTAATTAACTTATATAAATACTTTATATCTTGCGTACTTATAAGTACATACTTAAGTATCTTATTTGTAAAATAAACCTAAATAATTAAAAACTCTACCCAAAGTCACTATTCCACGCGGACGCAGTCGCGGGCACAGCTAGTAAATAAATAAAATCTTTATTTTCTCATCACAAACATAAGTACATTTACAGTTGGACAACAAATGAGATACATAAAAGAAATGTTTGTGTGAGACTGGTGCCTATGCTAGGTATAAAATACCTGTGTTACACCAGGTCACCAGCCTCGCACCTCCCCGGACAGTTGTACAATTAATTCGGACAGTTGTACAATTAATTATGTAGACAAATGATGGAAAAAATAAAAAAAATATACTGTGTAACATTCTAACTTATCTAGTAAATGTGTGTGTGTGTATGTGTTTGTGTGTATGTGTGTGTGTGTGTATATATGTGTGCGTGTGTATGTGTGTGTGTGTGTGTTTGATAGCTAGAAGGATGGATACAGCCTTTTGAGGAGGCATTCCGAGCTGCAGATTTTTTGTGTGAGAAGGAAGGCCGCTCGGGATGGCTCACAAACTAAATTACTTTTACTTGAGCCCGAGTATCTATGATTAATTCTTCTTCTTAGCGTGTCGATGGAAACCCATATGGAGGAATTAAATGGAGAAATTACAACGTAGCAGCCCAGAATGAATTACTAACAATAGCTAATAAAGACCAATTTCTTCATTGATTGTAATGGTAAAGTAACGTTACGATCAGTTGAATATTGACTTTTATTTCTATTTATTATAGTGTGATATTTACAGATTTCAAGTATCTAAGTGTGACGAATTTCCTGTCACACACAAAAGAAATTGTTTCGAATAGATAATATTACTGTGGTTTAGATTTCTCCTCACAGTCAGTCTGTAAACTGCAAAGTATTATATTATCTGTGACTGCAAGTAAAAATAAGACTGATAGATAAATAAACCGAAAAGAGATTTTATCGAATGATAGAAATATGATAAGATTTGCCTTAAACAAATCAGTTCACAGATTTTGCCGATTCGTTGAACCTGGCTGGTGCCGTCAAACTGTTCACCCCAATTAAGGGTCATAGACAAAAGGTCTTAATCTCTACTCAGACTAGATCTCAGCAATGTTGAGCACGTAGTAAACACTACAAAGATGTCAAATTAACATAAATCTATCGAACAAGATCGCTGAGTTCGTGATTATCAGATCCAAAGATATCTTGACACAAGAACACTTAATCGAGCTTGTAAACACTAAAGTTGTAAACATCTGTTAGTACTTTCTTTCAGTGACTTATTTTTTTAATCTTTGGTGGGTAGAGATTAACATATCCTTAAGAAGTCGAGTCGATGCTACATACAATAGGTTCTAATATGAACTTTTTATTCATTCATTAACATACATTCGAAAATTGAGTTAAAATAACATAATTTTATTTTTGTGTTAAAATACTGTTTTGTAACTATACAAAAACTTCGGATCGGAATGAAAAATCAAATAAACTAGCTTTTGCCAGCGACTTCGTCCGCGTGGAACAGTGACTTCTTTCTCCCGTTTTTTACACATTTACCACTATATCTTTGCTCCTATTGGTCGTAGCGTGATGTTATATAGCCTATAGCCTTCCTCGATAACTGTACTATCCAACACAAAAAGAATTATTCAATTCGAACCAGTAGTTTCGGAGATTAGCGCGTTCAAACAAACAAACAAACAAACTCTTCAGCTTTATAATATTAAGTATAGATTAACGCGAAATTATCCGTAAATTGTGTTTTATTAAACAACAGAACATACAACTATTGGGTATGTTATGGAATATACTATAATGGTTATTATTACTGTGTACCTAATAAACCCAACATTTGATCTCAAATATTTACAGATCTTATCAAACCGCAGTCAACATAAGAATTCAATCACTTCAACCTAAACCGAGAATCGTCATCTTCATTTAATTCGTTTTCAATTTAGTGATATCGCGATTAGATGGAATGGAGTTGAATGGAGTGCAACGCGTTCTGGAGCCCTATTTTTGAATTACTCGCGTCAAGATGGCGTGTGATATTCAATGTTTAATGTCGAAATTTGGAATGAAAACCAGTTGTAATCTACACAAAAAGGATTTGAAAAATCATTGCTCAATTTTTTGAGTACGCACGTCTAGATTTTGAGTGATTTCCGTTGATTTTTTATGTGTTTTCGAACGAAAATCACACGCCATATCCAAGCGACTGATTCAAAAATAGGGGCCCTGAGGCAAATTGGACAGGTGTGGCAGACGCTACTCGTTAGCGGTGTAGTACTAGGCACACTTAACGAGTTTGGCTCTTGGCTTCAGGGCTGGGTCTTAGGGCTTTTTTACATTTGCGAAATTATGCATGAGGTAGTAGCATTACGACAATCATCGTTGGTCGCCTGTCGCATAGTAGTAGTGAGTCAGGGCGTATTGCGGTCCAACTTAACCCGTTCAATTCCGATTCCGAGGCAGTTCAATTCCCACTCAGTGTAAACGAATATTATCAATATAATAATACTAAAATGGTATGAATAAGAATATTAATATTTATATTGTGATATTATAGAAATATTATCATAATGTGAAAATGCAATAAGAATTACTAATTTGACAGTAAAGCAGATAGTTTTAGCTGTCAAAACTGCATCGCATTACGCACCCATCGCAGTCGCTATGTTCGTCGTTTCCAAAATTCAAGACATCGTGATATTTATTTTTACCGATTTCAATAAAGGGGGTTTTTATTTTATTGCTAAACGCCGCGAAAATTATCTTATTGACTACTGGGCTGGTTGTCACTCCGAGATCAGGTTAACACGTTCGAGGACAGTATTCCAGATACAATCGATGTATTATTGTTTTCACGCCTGTAGGCGTTTACTGTCCCGGAACGTGTTAAGACATAGCAACTGAATCGTACTAAGCTTAAACCTCACGGAAACTTCAAACAACGACGCCGTACCTTTCTAAAGCTACTTGCATAACAGTAGCTAAACTAGGAAAACTAATTTGGCGTAGCTTGGTTGAAGATTTTTAATGCTTCTGCGATATGCGAACGAAGAGCAATATTATAAGCAAAATAAATATCTCTGGTAGCTTCCCTCTACTCTACTTACTTGTAGAGTCACTACTAACCTTATACATATAGTAGTTTCCTTGGCGAATAGATGCTCCTTTTAGTGTTGAAATTAAAGATAGTTACCGAGTAAGCTCAGCCTTAGTCATATGCAAGCAATATTTCATCAGAAAATGATATTTTGACTCTCCCATTGTATTGCAAACCGGGTTTTTGACTAGGTCTCTTACAATCAGAAGTCATTCGCTTAGCACTTTTTAGATAATTCCAGTAAATGGCCTATTGACCAGGCAATCCATGCATTGAGATTACACATATTATTATCAAGCTAGAGTCTGACAATGAGGGTTTAAGTCCTCTTAAAACAGTAGGTACTCTATCCTTAATCCATAGATATTTTTTAATCGAAATTTTTGTTTAGATTACTGGTGCCAACCCTACACCTAGTGGCATACCTTCTCTCGCGTAGATTTGAGAGATCGCTGCTAATAAAGGCGGAGTATGAGTTTTCAATTTGGTTGTGGCTGATTCGAGATTCCAAATATTAGGGTTCATCTTTGATTTGATGTGTGTTCGTATTGGTGAATGCTTATTTAAATATCGTTGGTATAATAGTGTATTAAGCCAATCCTATGTCATATAAACTCTGCCTGCGTGAAACCACAGTTTTCTATATTTTTATAATTAAGCAATTTAATTAAAAAAGGAGAGGGAAGATGCTCGGACACTTGGTACGGCGCAATAGCTTGATTAGGATCATAATAGATGGAAAGATTGAAGGAAAAGAGGAAGACCTAAAAGATCGTATATACGATCCAAATAAAAGAAAAGTTTAACGTTGAGTCGTACCAAGAGGTCAAGGAGATGGTTCGGAACAGAGATAAATGGAGAAAACTCCACTGACAAGAGCATGGATCTTAAATGAAAAAGAAAAGAACCTTCATCTAGCTATATGATAATGTTTCTCTTCAATAGGTTGAACAAAACGTTACCTTAATTTATTAATTACATTAAACTTTACAACGCCTACAAAAACATATTTTGAACAAACCAAATTAGATTCTAAAACCCTTACAATTAGGGCGCATAAATAACAAAGAGCTTAAAATTACTTTCGCACGATTTGTTGGCAAAAAAGTAACCCACTCTGAAATGAATGGGAAGGTGTCCCATACGTTTGGGACACTTTTATAGGAACAAACGGATATACTAATCTTTTATCTCGTATTTCATTGAGATTAGTATAACGAGGGTACGGGGATCACGTATGGTTTAAAATATTCAATTAGGTACTTGCTAGGTTTTACTACCTCAATTACATGATGGTAACATATCAGCACGCAAGAAAGGGGCAGGGATATTTTTGAATCACTCGCTTGGATATGGCGACTGATTTTCGTTCGAAAACGATTTTTTTTCTATGACTTTTAACACTACGTCGAACGAAAATCACTCGCCATCTTGAAGCGAATGAATCAAAAATAGGGGCCCAGGCATTTCTAGTTTAGGTATGATTTGTGTTTTTCTAATTAGATATTTTTTCAAAACGATTAGTTATGCCTAAGTCACTTATTTTTAATTAGTTCTTCTTTCTTCTTTTATCCATAAACTAAATACTCTAACGATATCTTTAACACCCTGTGACTACCTTCCCATTTACAATATATCCAGTTTTCATTTTGATAGCGCGTCTCGTAAAGTCGAAATGACGAATATCTACCCACCTCACGACCTCATCCCTTTTATATTATGCTTTACGTAAAATGCCATAGAATCATAAGAAAGTTACACACAGAAGGCTAAAGTAGAGAATAACTTGCGATCGTTTCTTTGTTGTACAATAGTCCTAAGATGAGAGAATCAGTACTAGCGATATCACAAAGGCGTTATTCTATTTGTACTTGTAACCCTTTATTACGTGGTGTCTCCTGCTTTTAAAACGCTACAGTCCTTTGGCAATCTTTTTCATCATGGCTCTTCTGATATTTTTTTCATTACGAACTAATCGAACGCTTTACGACATTATAGACACCTTGAACTTTTTACTGGTAAAGATCACTTACTATCGGTTCGAGAATCTTGTATCCATATTATATTTAACAGAGGACAATGGTATTTAGAAGTGTGTTTTCCTGGCTGATAACAAATTGAATTTTCGGTCAGGAATTGGTAAATAGGTAGATAAGTTTAAGAAATATCTAGGGAAAAAATTCACTCAGCAAGTATTCTATTCGTTCAATCTGTGCAATCTCTACGGTTGGCAGATATAAAGGCCGCGGAACTCCTCACTATTACCAGAAAATACGAGTAAAATTAAATCTTCTCTTTTCTTATATATACAACTTTATTTGTACCGCCTGTATTTTCTCTGTTCAGATCTATATGGTTAATTGGTAGAGAATGCCTTTTGCATGAAATCCGCCATATGTACAAGATTAAGTTTTTTATGCATGAAGTTTAATAAAACAGTTCGGTTCCGATCGTACCACGTAACATTCTATTGGTCGTCAGACATTTACTACTAAACTTGTCGCCTCCTAAGACACCAACTTGTTGAACTCTTTTCACATCCAAAACTCCCTATTTGTCTAATCTCTAGTTCGAGGACCATTAGTACAGATCAATATTTTTATGGTAGGAAGGTGTGTGAAGGCTCGATATTTCAATTGTTCAGTGGACCGACGCACTTTATAGGCCGTCGAGTGACGCTGGTATAGGGACACAAACATTACCCTTTTAAATTGAATTTCCAGCAATTTATCAAGAGTAGCCCGATAAAATACGGTGACTCCCCCTTAAACAATTTAATCCGCAGGGGTGTTCAGTTATTTATTATATGACGTTTTCGAGATTTAAAGTGGATTGGACGGAATATATTTTGCCTAAGTTTAAGCACCTGGGAAACAATATCCGGATATAACATTTTGTTTAAAATCTGGGAGGTTAAATCATAAAGATCTACAAATAGTGTATTCATTCTAGATTTCAATGTATGGGCGAAACGGCAAAATTTATAATTTTAATTTGTTGCTGCAGTGTTTTAGCTCCAAGTGAGTACATTATAGAACACAACTCTCCCACCCCCCCAACCCGCCGCTTCACCCCTCCCCCCCTCGATAAAGGTCCCAAATTTCATATTTCCTCAATTTTCAGGAAAACTATACAAGCTAGGACAAAATGATCAAGGACTAAATTATTTGTCAATAAATTACCTACAAATTAGTATTAACATTCATTTTGATACGAGTTATAGTTTTTAAGTTATGGAGCATCAAAGAGTACTAAAAATGTGCGCTTAGCAGAAATACAACATTTAACACGAAATAAACAATATAATTTATAAATTTTCTCAAGAAATGCGTTTCTGTAGTACTTACCTATCTAAAACAAATCAGTATCGTCATTGTTATCTTCTAAAGGTTTGTCGAATCTACTAAGGCCCCAATGTATGCATATTGTGGAACAACGGAATGCACCTTTAACACATCCACATATTTTTCTGTAGCCATTTTTGCAGCTGCATGATATTGTTTTCAGTATCAACTGTTGAGAGCTTGATCAAAGTATGCATTGAATGCTGACAAGCTGAAGAAGGTGGTCTTTTCATAATAACACCGTATTGTTCTTGAGAGTTGGTTAAGAAGTGAAGTTGAAGTACCTAAATGTTTCGTAACACGATTATACTTTTTTAGGTTTGCTTAGCCCCATACTATGCAAGAATATATGTTTCTCCCGCCTTTTTACTTCCTTCCGTTAGGCATCAGGAGTTACTTATTGTTTCTTGCAAGTCGATGATATATGTTATTGAATAGACTGAACCTTTCCTGTGCCTTAGAATGCCGATATTATGTAGTACGTCGAAAAGACATTGTCGTTGTGGTTGGGCAAGACATTGATCTGTTGGTTCTTTTACTGGGACTGACTCCACCACGCTAGAATATATTCTACTACATCGGCATTCTACTACATCGGCATTCTACAACAAAGGAAAGGTTGAGTCTTTCCTGTTTGGTAATAAGACCGACTTGCAAGATACAATACACGTTTTAAATAACCCGGATGCCTCACGCAAGCAGATAGAAGAGGCAGGAGAAAGATATATTCTCGGATAGTATCATAGTAGGTACCTAAAAAGTATAAACGATATACGAGAGGTCCACTTTTACAAAAACATTGATCTGAAGAACAATATGGTGGTGTTATTATCAAAGTTTCCACCTTATTCAGGAGCTGCTTGTCAGAATTCAACACATACTTTTCATCAAGTTCAATTATGGCGAGCAAATTCATTCAACCCAGAAAACTGAAGCTGGAAAAAAATAGTAACTTTGTACCCTAAATACCACATAGGCACCAGCTCCACAGTAGATACTGAAAATAGTATCATGCAGCTGCAAAAAAGGCCACAGAAAAGTTTGTGGATGTGTCAAAGCTGCATTCCGTTGTTCCACCATATGCAGACATTGGGGCCTTTGTAGCTTCGACAAATCTTTAGAAGATAACAATGACGATACTGATTTGTTTTAGATAAGTAAGTTCTAAGGAAACGCATTTCTTGAGAAAATTTATAAATTATATTGTTTATTTTGTGTTAAATGTTGTATTTCTGCTAAGCGCACATTTTTAGTACTCTTTGATGCTCCGTAACTTAAAAAATATAACTCGTATCAAAATGAATGTTAATACTTATTTGTAGGTAATTTATTGACAAATAATTTAGTCCTTGACCATTTTGTCCTAGCTTGTATAGTTTTCCTGAAAATAGAGGAAATATGAAATTTGGGACCTTTATCAAGGGGGGGAGGGTTGAAGCGGCGGGTTGGGGGGGTGGGAGAGTTGTGTTCTATAATGTACTCACTTGGAGCTATAACACTGCAGCAACAAATTAAAATTATAAATTTTGCCGCAAAAAAATCTAGAATGAATATACTAAAAATTCAACAGGCTTGCCGATATGGCCGAGTGGTACATGCATACGCCCGGATAACGTATAAGACACGGGGTTCGATTCCTCGTTTATCACAGAAGCACGGTTGCTTTTTACAAATGCAATTTATATTATCAAGTGACAAAACACAATAAAACAAAAATCAATTAATGATCTTCATATGGTAGGTACAGATTATAAATTTTCTGTGGTAGTAAAAGCGAACGAACACAAACTAGAAGAATTAGTGGTTTCACGCCAAGTCTGGACATTGATAGTAGGTAGATCGTCCTTAAAATACTTTAGGAAGTTGTTATCTAATGTACCAGATTGCTGAAATTTTTTAAGCCCCTCTGTGTTAAATTGTGGTCTATAGAGCCGCCTCCACCCCAGTGCAAGTGTGTGAACTGCACTTGCCTGGTTAGTTCGACCGAGGCGCAACCGAAGGGAGTTTACGATAAATGACCGATCGCAAGTTTAAACAACAATAAAAATAAGTGAACGTAAAGATAGTTGGTGGAGGTGCCTGCGGGTGCAAAGTTAAGCCCTAACTCGGCGGGAAGTTGTGGCGTAATGCGATTAAAAGTCGGGCTGTCCGCGCGACAATAGATGTTACTTTAACGCTGTTTGTCTTGCTCCTGGCTGGCCGGCCTGATGACGCAACTATGGAGACTGGAAACTTTTTTCTTTCTTTTTTTTCTAGCTAGTTCTGGCAAAGGAACTTAAGGAGTTGAATCAAGATAAGAATAGAGATCAGCGCTGCAGTTGTCGCGTTGATCGTTGACGATTTAAAGCATTATTTGAAGGTTTGCTCTTTGCTGCCAGTTTGATGAGCCATGTGACTGCTGACCAGTAATTTCTAGCAAAAAGTTACGAGGTTACCAATTTTTGACGTAGGCTGAGCTCAATTACTTATTAACTGAATCATTAGATAAGTAAGTAGTTATGCTAAAGACAAGTTAAGAAAGACATGTTGTAGATGTATTTTATTCAGTACTCCTACGTAACTGTTTCTTCTACCGCACATAACTGAAATATTAAACAATCGAAAATCACACTTCAGCAACAAATGAAAGTTCTGAATAGTATAAAACTGCAGCCATCTGCTGCGACGGAGGAAACATCAACAGAACGAAAAGTGCGGAATTCCTGGGAGTTTTATTGAGAAGAATGAAAGCTATTGTTCCTTCAGGGTCACCAACTGAAATATTTTACCTATAAAGGAGATGTAAGTAGGTATTAAAAAAACGCGTTTTTAAAAGTTTAAGTACGCACGTATATTTTTCAGTGCGTACAATGCCTCTTGCTTGGTCTCTACTCTAGTCTGATCAATACAGTCTCTAAATTGTTGTATTTAAATTGCAAAAATATTGTCTGAATATAGCTTGTATGATTAAAGCAGCTACTGCATCTAAATATAACCATATGATGATTGCATTTTAATGCTCTGTCAGTTGCATAAAGGGCCTTCTTCTTCTTCTTAGCGTGTCGATGGAAACCCATATGGAGGAATTATAATGGAGAAATTACAACGTAGCAGCCCAGAATTCAGCCACTTGTATTGCGGATTGACTGCATTTCATTAAATCCGCTGGCGTGCAGGTGTTGGGGCACGCCGGGCACGATGTTAAGTGTGCCATAGTTTGCACTACACCACAAACACAGTCCACATCGGAGCTTGCCAAAAATCCCCACCTGGCCATGTTCTCCTTACTTCGGCCAACCTGAGTCCGAAGCCTGTTAAAAGGGCCTTAGGGCATTATTTATCAGTCAACTGCTTCTTTTTAATTTAGATGGATTTTTTGTTCTTGTTGACAACCCTGCCAACAGACTGGTGGGTGGTGTGTTCGCGTGTCGAACTCATCAAAGTTGCTCCGCGCTGCCGCGGCCGGGGCAAGTGCAGCAACTTTGCCTTTGGGCTATTTCTGCTCGGACTGTGGACTTTTTTTAAAATTTCAGCACAGAAAAGTTTCATCATACATAACATCAGTGAGCTGCATGCAGAACATCTTCTAATGCTGGATTTAAGATCCTACCAAACTCGTGTCCAACGGTGTGCCTCCTCTCCGCTTTATAGCTTTTCTTTCCTAATCCTCATCAATTTCCCCAGTCGCCATGCATGGCAATTAAATGTGCTGAGGCTTCAACAAACATACATGCCGAAATGAACCGAGACATGAGCCTTATCAATTTTTTTTTGAGGATAAGAAAGTTTTTAAAACTTTTGCAGGAAGCGGAAACCGAGTCAACTTCCGCCTTCGCTGTTCACGGATAACGTTACGATTTGCTTGCAACGTATCAATAGATGGCGCTTCAGTTGCATGCAAGAAAACCAAGCGGTCGTACGTAGGCGTATCGTAAATAAATATTCTATTACGTTTACGTATTTACTTACTTGCGGTGTCTGTCTTTCTAATGAAACATTTTAATTATAATTAGAATACCATTTAATACAAAAAGAAAACGCAAGGCAAGGAAAACGAAACGACATGTGACGTGCGTGCATGACATTTGCCAAGTTGTGTGCTGTGTGCAGTGTTGCCAACTCAGTGGTTTTTCCACTAGTTCTGGTGGTTTAGACTATCCTTTTAGCGAAGAAATTTTGGATTTAGTGGCTAGTGGTTTTGTCTAGTGTCTTTGATTGCTTCAGTTAGTGGTAAGGCACCACAAAAACCACTAATAACGCACAAGTTTCTATTTACAATATTATAAATTTTATTTCCAAATATCAAGGCGTATGAGTTTTCTGGTCATTAGATGTTTATATCAACGAGAGATGGCGTAACTTTAGGTACTTTTTAAACTTTATTTATGTATTATAGATTACAGCAGAGGTATTTAGTACTATTATTATATTCTGTGGCAGAGCGTTATTGTTTTTTAGCAATGTAATAAATAAACAAAAACAATATCAGCTTTACCACAAATAAATCAACGACATTTAAACAGTTGTTCAAGTATTTTTTTCTTTATTGTGGTAAAGCCATGATGATATGAAAAATGAATATGTACCATTAGTAAATAAATGACTTAATTATGACAAAAAAGTATCTTAATTAATGTGAAGGTCATTAACGCATTTCAAATATTTCCAACGCACTTTTTTCTTCTTTGTTTATGGTTTTCCGCCAACGTGAAAAAAAAATATCCTAAAGCCATCTAGTGAGAGAGAGTATAAAGTGATGGGAGTAAACGGCTCATTGGTTCGTGAAACTTATTGTTGTTGTTGTTTCTGTAACTAAGACCCACTTGCGCATGATATCTTAACCCAGAACTACACTAACTCTGGGTTAAATCATCATTCTGTGTCTGTCAAAGTCAAATAAACTGACAGAGACAGAATGATGATTTAATCCTGGGTTAGCGTAATCCTGGGTTAAAACATGGAGCGGGAGTGGCAAGTGTGCCTTAGTGGTTTTCTGGTGGTTTGCAAGACCTATGGGTGTTTAGTGGTTTTCGGTGGGCCTTGGGACCACATTTGGTGGGTTCGTAAAAATAAAGTTGGCAACACTGGCTGTGTGTGAGTTGTCAAAAAAATGTCAGCCAACAAGGAAAATAACCTTGTTCAGGCTTATATTGAATTAAATAAATTTTGCCAAAGTGGTGACTATGAAAGAGCCTTAAAAGCTACGGGAAAGAGTAAGCTATTAAATATATATATTTTTGGGACAGGCTGCTAGACAAAAAACTTAAAAATAGCACTCAATGTGATGGATCCTCTGACCCATATTTCTCTGATTTCTCAGTAAAAAAAACCCTAGTTTCTGCTTAATTATGTTCTCATATTAGTATCCGCTTTTAGTTCTTAACAGAATCGTGCGTTTTGATAGAGGAGTAAGCTGTGAAATTAAGTTATATCTACCCTCCAAGTGCAATAACATTCTGTCTTCATTGTGGATACTGTCCTTATGTTTCATCTTAAAAAATGTAACAAATTGAATAACTACTCTAAGGAATGTATTAAATAAAGTGCCTGTAAACAATTTTTATTTAAACTTTGCCCACTTGTTTGTGCGTTGCCCACCAATTTCTCATCATTATTTCTTCTTCAGTCCTGCAGATAGCTCCAAATGAGCAGAAAGCGTTTCACTGCAAGGTGGTATGCTTCATCCAATTGCACAACTTCAAGGAGGCGCTAGCTGTGCTGACAAACCCTAAGAATGCAGCACTTGCAGCGGACTTACATTTTGAGAAGGCATACACTCAGTATCGGCTTAACACTCCTAAAGAGGCATTGCAGACTGTTGATTCAGCTCCTGAGTTGACACCTGCTTTGAAAGAATTGAGGTATGTACACTTTTTGATTAAATATTTTTCTTTTTAATTCATTTAAAGCCTTTTTTCAAAAGAGATATGTTTTGTTTAGTCTCTTCTGTGTCAGTACAGGCTAAAATCTCCCCACTCTTCTTTACTTTTTGTATGTCTAGTCCAGGTTCTTCCGGCTGTTCCCATTATCACATCTTCCCTTGAAGCCTCTTGGGTGCCATGTTGTTCCTTTTTTGCTCTGGTTGTCTCATAACGTTTTCCAACGTTTGACTTTGAGCATGAACTTGAAACAGATTATATTATCTTGTTTTGAGACATTAATTTTAGTTGCAGTTTAGTTAGAGTTAGTGGATAGTTCAAATATTTTATTCTTAAATAAATAATGACTTACTTACTTAAAACCTGTCACAGGGCAACACAGGGTACTACTGTATTTTGAAATGTTAAAGCTATTTTTATTTCATTCACAGGGCTCAAATTTTATACCGTCTAGAACAGTATCAAGAGTGCTACAACTTGTACCGAGATGTTGTCAAGAACTCCACTGATGAGTATGAGGATGAGAGGAAGGCTAACATGGCTGCGGTCGTGGCCAACCTTGCTGCCATCAACCCAGTGAGTAAAAAAAGGAAACATTTATTATAGTAATGATAAATGAGATAGATAGGATTTTTATGTGAAAGCATTTTGAATTTTTCTTTTGCTTTTACCCTAAGCCCTAAGTTCTATATACTATAATGGTTAGTATAAAATTAACCCTGGCAAGTACTAAACTATCCTATGAATAAACCTTTTTTTATCAGACAAAAGAAAATGCACTTGAAGAATCAGTAAACAAACATCTCATTTCAGTAAACAAAAAGAAAGCATCCAGCTGTTAAAAACCATTTCTTAAAATATAGTTTCGCCGCAGTATGCTATTTTGACATTTTAGATTTTGACACAAAATGGAAAGAATTTCAAACATCCTGACTGTAAATTTTCCTATGAATCATTTGTCAAAATTGAAATCTTCAAAACAGCATTTTCTGAGCAGCAATTATAGTTATTTGTTATATTTTTCCAGTCTGCTGACCTACCTCAGTTCGAGGAGACAACATATGAGCTGCAGTATAACACTGGAAGCACACTAGCGATGCGGGGCAAGTTCAGTGAAGCTTTACCTGTGCTGAGGAGGGCGGAGACTGCATGCGCTGAGAGTGTGATCGATGATGGAGGCACTGAGGAAGAGGCGAAGGAAGAGGCTGGTATCATCAGGTAGGAAAATCTTAGTTGAACAGTTTATTTGCTAGTTATTTTCACGTAAAATTAATTAATTGATTTTCAAAGAATTTATGGATGTATAGAGATTGTCGGGTAAATATGCTTCTGCTGTAAAAATGGTCTGTTATCTCCTATACTTCTCTTGGGTGAGCTCACTCCGCATAGCATAGCATTCTCAGAGCGATGAATTATAATATTCCTAAATAATACTAAAATAACTCTTATCTTCTTGCCCACAGGGTCCAACAAGCCTACTGTCTACAAATGGTAGGCAAGGAAAAGGAAGCTGCAAGCATTTACCATAATGTGCTGAAAGACAAACCATCGGACCAAGCGCTAGTTGCCATCGCTAGCAACAACTTGGTTGTTATCAATCGGTAAGTATTGAGAATTCTGTTTTATAATAACATTCACTAGCAGTCCCCTGCGACCGCGTTTGTGCTTTTAGAGTTTACTCCCTCCCCTCCCGTCGCAGCGTGATGTTTTATAGCCTAAAGCCTTACCCGATAAATGAGCTATCCAACACAAAAAGTTTTTTTAAAATCGGTCCAGAAGTGCCAAAGATTAGCGCCTTCAAACAAACGAAAAATTTCTTCAGCTGGATAATATTAGTATAGATAAGTTACTACTGTTCTGAAAACTGTTACAGTGGTATTGATAATTATATCATTTAGGAATTATTTTCAAGTTTGAACCGCTCAGAGTTGCATATTGTGTTAAGTTTAATATGATTTGCTTCTTCTATTAAATTGGAAAGAAAATACAACGCTTATATTAATTTTGGTCACGTTTGAATTGAATATAATTCAAATGAGTGCCTTTGTATTTTTTTTCATAAGATATTAGCTGTATATGTTTATAAAATATCTATGAGAATTAGACATGAGACGGGTTTAAACACGAAATGTAAAAATATGAGTTAAAGCTACTCACTGCTCGACAGACCCGTTATATCTAAAATTCTCATTGTAATGCAACGCGAAAGTTTAAAATCATATGTAAAAGCTTTAAAAAAAAGTAACCGTAGCATAACAAATCCTACGCCTCTAACATAAAGTTCATATTCCCAGCGATGGAAACGTATTCGACTCGCGCAAGCGCATGAAGGCGGCCACGGCGGACGGCCTGGAACACAAGCTGAACTCGCGGCAGCGCGCCGCCATCGCCTACAACCAAGCTGTGCTGTGCATCTACTCCAACCAGGTACCTTTTATCACTTTACTATAGGTAGACCGCGAAATGATGGCTAAAGCGTACGAATTCGCCGCTAGGGGCGCTTGTGCAGCGTGAGGTCTCCGAATTGTCAAATGTCACGGTTTGTGGGGTAGATGTGCGGGTTTTTTTTTATATTTATATTAATGTTTCGAATATTAAGCAATAATTTTCATTCATTATGGCAAATACTAGTTACAAGCTAGTGAGTGTTTTAAAATAGGGAATAAGAAAATAAATGTTAAATCTTTAATGACGTGTACTTACTCTACTTTTCCAAACAAAGCTGGACTGCGGCATGCCCGATGTATTGTAATATTAAGATTTAATGGCAAACTTGATTTATTATCTCTTCATCATGACAATTTACACACCATAAAAGCTATATTCTGGACCTCACGCGACAGTGGCGCCAACTAACTAGTGAGCACGAAAACGGTAGCCCTCATCGGCACCTCGGCGGCCGCACCGCTCACGCAGCCCGCTCTCGCCTCCCCCCGCGCCCCGGTGGCCCGCAGACGAAGTCTCAATAAAGCGGTTTACCTATAGCCACAGAATCATGACTACAAATCCACAAATACGACATGTGTTCCTGTGTTGGAGGATTTTAAATGTGTTTTTAAATCTGTTTTTCTTTGCTAGTCCAATATTGTAATAATCTTTTTATAACTTTTAAAACAATATCAGTATTTATTTAATTAAAAAAGATCTCAGTGTTAAACGTTGAATTTTCTTTGAAGGTTGTTAGTTCTGTGTTTATCTTATTTTATAATTAATAATATCTTTAAAAAATCAATGTCAAGATTGTTTATTGTTGTGGAATATTTCCACTAGCAAAGAAAAACGGACTTTACGACCTATTGATTCGAAATTTGGTACCGTGTTACTTCAATGATATAAAAAAACATGTTTTTTTAATGTTTTACGGCCTTGGAAAATCCATAAAGCCAACAGTGTTGTCACAATTTCTATAGAATATTCCACTTTTTATGACATAATCAATCTTTGGGTTATAAAAGGGTGATAGGTCTTCAATTATTCATGCTGATAATTTAAAATTGCTTCTTTTCAAATTTTGTAATTTTGCTTGAAAACAACATGGTAAGTTAACCATGACTTTAAATACGACTGTGTTGTTTTTTTTTCTTATCTAACCTCTCCCAACAGCCGGACTTCTGCAAGCAATGTTGCGTGAAGTTGGCGCGCGAGTTCAACCTGGAACGCAAGGCGGCCCTGGTAGAAGCCTCGTCGCTCGCCAAGGAGGGCAAGAAGCAGCAGGCGGTGGCGTTGCTGCTCAAACACGGAGGCGACCTGACGCTGGCCGCTGTACAAGTGTTATTGGCACAGGTCAGTATGATGTGTTTTTTTTTCATATTTTTCACTCCGTTTTAGTGATTAATTTACTTCTGACTGGGCTTGCAAGTAACATTTCGTCAGAATCGTATTACATTTCCATATATTATGTGGTCCGGAAATGGGTCGTGGTGAGTACTCTGTAGAATAAATAAGTAAAGGCCAATGTTACACACACACTAACACACATACACACACAAAAACATGATAATTGAAATTAATTACATAAAAAGATTGACGACATCGTCAGTCACACTCATACTTATATGTTTTTGTTTTATAAAATGTAAATCCAATGTTGGCTGTATGATTAGTATTTATGAAACATATAAAACTGAATTTTTAAGAGCTCTGGATTTTGTTGCAATAATACAATACATAGTTGACAAATCGATATGAGATTCGAAATCTTACTGAGAAGCCGCTGGGAATAGATGTTGTGGATAAGGTTAGGATGTGAGTGAATCAATAAATTTCCTTACTGTGTAGTGTAGCTCGGATATATGGCTATAAATAAATGATTTTGTGCATTACAAAAAACTGGCTACTTCCGTAGTTAAAGGCCTGAACGCTGGTTTTGAACCAAGTTCAATCTACGGTTAGGTCTGCTTATTTTAAGAAAGATCCGAGCAATTTTATGTAATGTTTTTTTAAATTATAATTATTATTTATTTATCCACGCAGGGCGACCGC
>CAUZXH010000435.1:0-17751 GCA_963584085.1 Pyrausta aurata | reverse complement strand
GCTCAGCGGCCTGCGCGTGCACTACAAGGTACCGACAATCACTTGTACCGGCAGTTCGTGCGCGCGCGCCTCACGCGCTCCTTCCTCGCGCAGCTCAGCGGCCTGCGCGTGCACTACAAGGTACCGGCAATCACTTCGCGCGCGACATGAGATGCGTGACAATTTAATTTCAAAGTACTCACGCCGGCCGTATTGCTTGGAAGATAACCTTTACGAACATAATTTCCACGATATCAGCATTTCTCAATACTCAATGTTACAGTGAAACTTATTTTGTTAGTTTTTGATCTGACTACTCTAGATTTAATCACACATTGTATTGAGTTGTGCTCTTAGCGCCGTGGTGGCAGCGCTTTGCGCGGTCGTGTTTGGATGGATGACTATTCCTACCGTATGAGTGAAGTTAATCACGAGCATCTCCGTGCTTCGATAGGCACGTTAAGCAGTTGATCCCGGCTAGTATCGGATGATATTAGTCGTTAAGCCTGGTCAGATGGTGGCCCTATGTATGGTGGCTTGGTGGAGTATGGCTCACTCATGCTACCTTAAAATTGAGGTAAGGGATGATTACAGGCTAACTTTACTTTTTTGTATTCAGCGGGCTACCATCCTTAAAAGCGATCTCTGTCTTAAAGCACTTTCTGTTCCTTAGTTTATCAGGCAATTCTCGATAATACCGAAACTTATTGTTATGCCAGTACTTCGAAACCGACGACCCCGAGCTATACCTGTCGAAGATCAAATACGTGCTGGAAACAGACCTGGACGCCACGGAGGGCGTGCCCGAGATCTACTTCGCAGACGATGTGTACGACTCGTCCGGCAAGCTGGTGGCCACGCATGACTTGCTGCCGAATGGAGCCTCCATCAGGGTGAGTGGGATGATATGATTCTGATCATAGATGAAGCAGTTTTTAGGGTTCCGTTGCCGAATGGCAAAAAACGGAACCCTTATAGTTTCGTCAAGTCTGTCTGTCTGTCTGTCTGTCCGTCCGTATGTCACAGCCACTTTATTCATCACACAGCTGAAACTTGGTAAGTAGATGTATCTTGTGCACCGCTTTCCGATTCATATACTAAAAATTTAAAAAAATAAATTTAAGGAGGGGCTCCCATACATGAAACTAAAACCTAAAAAAAATTTTCTTCCAAAGTGGAAAAATGGGCGTCCCCCCCTCTAACTTTTAAACTAAGGTAGTGAAATTTTTGAAAAATATATATGATATATAAAACCTTTCAGAATCCCTTATTCAGTTAAAGTTGGCACGGAACCCTCAGTGCGCGTGTCCAACTCGCACTTGCCCAGTTTTTGAAGCCTGCTTTTGAGTTAGAATTGTTAAATGCCACGGCACGGCGTACGGGACTTACGCCGTGCGACCTCGTTGGCGCTCTTCGTAGTAGTGTATGTGAAAAAGAGAAGGAAGTATTCTGTCGTCTCCTGCGCACACTGGTTCCCCGACGACGCCGGAGCGGGGTGGTAGTGGGGATAGTTTACTCGCCACCACGGTGGAGGACGGACGTGTTAGTCAGTGTGACGTAAGGAGCCGATACCCGGGACGCCGGGATACTACATTTTGGCAACGAGGATGTAAGTACTGTGAATCATTATATTTTTATAAAAAAAAGGGAGAAAACAATATGTATTTGATATAAGACTCATAATGCATTTACTACAATAATTGAAGTTACGTCGGGCTTATCAAATTTGCTAACAGCTCATTAGTATCCTATTTTACGTAATGTTGAAGGAAAATACAATAAATATTTGGTAAATAGCTTTGTTTGTGTTGTTTACACGATTTTAAGTAAGCGTATCGCAGGCACAGTGGGTGTGAAGTTACCAAATAATGTTTTCCTAATAGTTAACGTTAGGGGAATTCATTTTTGATAATAAAACCTTACGTACAGATATTATGTGAATACCCATGAAGTCCATGTGTACCTCCTATGTGGAACGTAGGTGTATGAAAAGGCTATGCAGCAAAACATAATGGTTAATAAAGCGGGGTACGTTATGTATTGTATTACCTATATAGGTATTTGATATTTATGCATTTCAATGGTTGTTTAAACGTAAAGTTTTTTAAACGTAACATTATGACGAACGAGAAAGTGTGGTGTTTCGGAAATAATTAAGTTATAGCATTAATAATTGATAATATCTATTCGTATGTTATTGCGATTAATTGATGTGACTTTCGTCAGTTTTTGAGCAATTCATTTGTTAAGTACACAAACCAGAATTATAGACAGTTACATAATATAGGGTCTAGGTATGCTAGCACTGTCAATCCAAAACATGTTTACATAGCATGATGAAGTATATCTAATATAGGATAGGATAAAACATAATACAGAGGTAATCCAAATATTTTGATTATATTAGCGAAATTGGAAAATGATGTACAGAGAGTGTATACAACTTAAATTTCATCTCTTTACTTGCAGATACAGATAATTATAGATGATAGTAATAATAAATAGATGCAGTAATAAATTCTTAAGATACTTTTAACTTATATAAGGCTAACTGTAAATTTTATGAAGGCCAGTCTTTCTTTTATGCAATGATGAACTGAATATAACATTTGATTGTATTCCATTTAAAAATACAATTAATAACTAATAACAATAACTGTAAGGAAGGATTTGAAGTAAAGGTCTAATTTATAATACCAACCCACTTGTCTTATTGATAGGGTGCACACACAATACAGAAAAAGTTTATTCTTGGTAAGAAATTACTTTATTAGGCCAATAAATGGGAGTTTAGCTCTTTACAGAAG
Organism: Pyrausta aurata; assembly: GCA_963584085.1. NCBI lineage: Eukaryota > Metazoa > Arthropoda > Insecta > Lepidoptera > Crambidae > Pyrausta > Pyrausta aurata. Next base: position 14,965 of record CAUZXH010000435.1, on the reverse strand, counting down.
GTATTTATTTGCAATAAAATTAAACATAATATAAAATGTATATGCGTGCAATTGGGGCGATACGCGACTGGGTACACAAATATAAATAAAACAAGGTTATTTATTAGATATAATAGTAGTCTTTTGATAAATGGTGTTAAGTTAACGAAATGACTTTGAAGATGGCGATGTTGATATTAAAGACGATGATGTTGACGTTGATGATGTAGATGATGACGATGGTGAAGATGATGACGATGACGATGACACTGACCATGACGATGACGCTGACAATGACGATGACGATGTAGATGATGATGTTGATGATGATGAAGATGATGATGATGTTGATGATGACGATGATGTTGATGATGATGAAGATGATGTAGATGATGAAGATGACGATGAAGAAGATGACACTGACAATGACAATGACGATGACGATGACGATGATGATGACGATGACGATGACGATGATGATGAAGATGTTGATGATGATGAAGATGATGATGATGTCGATGATGACGATGATGTTGATGATGATGAAGATGATGTAGATGATGAAGATGACGATGATGATGATGATGATAATGATGACGATGATGATGATGAAGATGACGACGATGATGATGATGAAGATGACGATGATGATGATGATGATAATGATGACGATGATGATGATGAAGATGACGATGATGTTGATGATGATGATGATGATGACAATGACGATAGTGACGATACTCATGATAATGATGACGATGACTATGACGATGAAGACGAAGACACTGATAATAACGATGACGATGACGTTGATGTTGATGATGATGAAGACGACGATAATGTTGATGATGATGAAGATGACAATGATGATAATGATGATGAAAACGATGACGATTATGATGATTATGAAGATGTCGATGAAGATGATGATGATGAAAATGATGATCATGATGAGCAAGATGATGATGATGACGATGATAATAATACGACGATGAAGATGATGAAAATAAAGACAATAATGATGGTTAGGTAGGCTTTTAGTTTGAAATGACGATAGTTGATAGTGGTGAAAATGAATAACATGGAAATGGTCATTGAATGAATGGTGTGGTTGGGTTACGAGCGAACAACTTTTGTTGATAGCTTCTCTTAGAAAAAATTGAATGCAATGGTGAAGTTGGTTCGGTATTATTTACGTGGGAAAATAGAAGTGAAATTTTACCTAAAAGCAGCGGCGAACCTAAAACAAAGCAGTCAAAAACGGGCAAGTTTATTGAATTGTGGTGGACTACAACTTAAAGATGGTCAAATAGATGTATTCAAAATAGCCATAAACAAAATGGATGAATACTTTGCCTCCAGCAAAGCAAGACATTTAAAAGACACGAATTAAGAGGTATAAAAGGAGGCGAAAATAAGAAAATTAAAAAAAAAAATTAAGACTTCGGCAGAAAGCTTCTAAATGCAAATTCATAGACTTAAAATATCAACTCACGGAGAAGTACAATTCTAAAAGCTACGACATAAAACAATTTGGAAGTCAGGAGACGACATGACTTTAAATAAAATCATTATAGATGCTAACACTTTGGAAATTGTGAAAAGACAATTTAAAAATTAGCAATAAAGGAAATATACAAGTTGTAAAAAAAACCCTGTTATAAGAAAAGGTGTCTAAAATGTGAGAAAATATTTCACTTTAAAGCAGTCATTTGAAGAGGAAGACGAATGTGAATTTATGTATAAATCAGAATTACCAATAAAAAGGTGAAAACAAACGAATATGGAACTGAGAAACATTGAAGAAACAACAAGTACTAACAAATCAGAGGAAGAAAATTCACTATGTGTTTAATGCTGGGGACGATGATATGGTGAAACGTACAGTAGGAGGAATAAAAGTAAAAAAAAAGGTGATCGATTCCGGGTGTAAACTTAATTAGTGACAACATGGTGAAAAAACATAATACAGGTTTTTAAAAAACAAGGCAATCAGATAGGATCTTTCTGGCATATGAGAGTACTATCCATTTACGGGGTTCGATTCCTCGTCTGGCACAGAGTCACGGTAACATTTTACAAGTGCAATTTATACTTTCCATTTGATAACACAAGGATTCTTTGGTGCTAAAATTCAGTTTTCTCATATTATAAGGATAAAAAATGCAAAATTCTACGTAATTAGAGGAGTGACAGCAATTGATTTGGAGGTTCTCAAAATAGGTTAAACAAACTAGGAAACATTTTCGATGTTTGAGGGCATATATAACTATAACTTGGATGACAATGTAAAAAAAAAAGATAGAAACGATAGAAGGTAGAAGAGGAAAAATGTTAGAGCACCTGATTCGACACAATCATTTGATCAAAACCTTAATAGAGGGAAGAAGTCCACCTTTGTACACTTAATTTGTGCAATAAAGTCTTGAAATAAAAAATAAATAAGAATAGAAAGATAGAAGGAAGCGAGGACGAAGAATAATAAAAGCTATGTGGGGCAAATAAAGCTAACGTTTAACGTCGTATCGTATCAGGAAGTCGAGAAAATGGTAGAAACTCGGAAAATATGGAAAGCTCCGCTGACAACGGCCAAGTTCTAGAGTTTAATGATGATGATGATAAAAACATATTGTTAAGTCAAGCCTGTATCACAGAAAAAGTCGACGCAAAAAAATAGAAGAACTTTTGGAGTGATAATAGTGATAATATTTGAAAAGTAGAGGGGGTTAGAATAGATCATTCCAATTGATGAGAATGATGTTTGCATTTGCGTGCTACAAAACGTGAAAATTACCACTTGCCTCCAATAGACCAACTATATTCATACCTTGTTTGAGCTATTATAATTTATAATCTACATTACAACCTCAGGTTCTTTAGAAGTCGTAAAAAAAAGGATGTTAACTGTACTATACTTTCAGTATTTCTATGAAAAGTAATATTTGTATGTTTATTTACGCAAAAAAGTAAAATAAAGTTATGCTTATTTCACAATTTAGAATTTAAAAGGTCGTTATTTCTCTCATAAGGTAATGTACAAAAAGAAAAAATAATAAGAAACATAAGTAGTAGACTAAACGATTTATGATTTGGTTGTTTCAAAAGCTTAAATGACGAAGGGTATTAAAAAGAAGTTAATTATTAAAAAATATCATAATGTATGAATTACTTTTAACAACCAAAAACATTGTTAATTTTTAAAAGAGGCATTGACAATTATAGTGAATTATGTTTCTTGCATAGTTTCTTTCCAGCACTAGCCCACAGTTGTCCGAGGCTGTGGTAAGGTCTGAAGTGAGTGTATATGAAGAGATACATATTTTTATTGATTTAATTTATATTACTGTATAATTAGGACGTTGAAGTATTAAGTAAACTAGACGTCATATGGTATGCTTTTCATCAGCTTGAACTTAACCCGGACCTGGACTAAAGGCACATGATAACATTCATTTTTGCGAAAGGTTTATAATATCGCAAAAACCTATACGATAATAGCGGATTTGCTAATCTTTATGAGATTAATATGTTATGTAGAAAAGTGGATACCAAATGAGGCTACAAAGACCGAACTTTGAAGAAACTGCTTCGTTTGAAGAATGACAACAAAATTGGATATCAGATAGTTATGGTAGGAAGGGCAGCAGACAGCTTTTAACTCATTAAAAACTGCTCTCGTTGATGTATTGCATTCAGAATATTAGAACGGGGACATTGGAGTATGGAATGATGAAACTACACTTAGTCAGAATTTAAGTAAAAACGTTTTCCACTTGACTACAGGTATAGGAAACTGGCAAAAAAAAAAAACTATATAATATAAGGGAGGATGGAAGAAGGATAAAAATATATATATATACAGTGGTGGACAGCTAATTAAAGACACTTTGGAAATTATATGTTCATCAAGTTTTGGGTTCCAATAATTTTGTATTATGAATACATAGAAACCAGCAACTGTTATAAAATAATCATATGGGTTTTACATATAATTTGAAGTTACTATTTGCCATAACATTGATCTATTTTTCGTAATTTTTGACCTCAAATCTATTATGAGCAGAAAAGGAGTACCAGTGATGTGGACAACTAATTAAAGACACCATATGTAAGTTACTAAAAACCAAAAAAATACTGAAACTACAGTTAATATGAAATTCAAAATAGTCATTTCTCAATTGTTTTACAAAGTTTTTGATGTTTTGTCGTATGTCGTTTAGCTGCATTTTGACCTTTCAAAAGTCTTGACACGGTCCTGGCATTAGTGCTATTAGTTCCTTGCAAGCATGTATTGGAATTTATTCTAATGCTTTCATAAATGCGTCATTAAGATAATTTTAGCGTTGGTAACTACCTACTAACTATTATTTGTCTGATATTACAAAGTTTCCAATGCGATAGATGTTAGGACATTAGAATAGGACCCCACTGAAAGACCTAGAATGGGATTTCTAGATGAAAAATATTAAGGATCAAAGCATATTTTCATGACAGTATTTGCTGCAGGAAGATCGTTAAATATTTTAGCAAGAATGATAAGGCCTAGATTATGCGAGGAAAACTTGCACTGAAGAAAATTTTATAAGTTACCAAATTTATAATATGCCAAATATTTCATGGATGCGGTTTTCCTAAATACATTCTCAACGTGGACCGAATCAAAGTGGATAATGCAGATGTTCTCGAATGTAAATAAATTATAGATCTAATTACGATGATAAACGGTATATGAGACAACAATTTAACAATACTATGTATCATATATCTGTAAGATATAAAGTGAGGAAACATCAAAGTGCGCCGTTGATTTTCTAGACGTATTGCTGGACCTATGAAATAATGCTAGCACATGGATGAAATACCTAAACAATAATAATCAAGAACAGCCTATCTTACCCTTAGCTGACGAAGCATCTTGTCTAGAAAATCATGTAGTTTAGACTTACTAACGACTTACTAAACCGACTGCAACGGCCGTCTCAGTTTTCCTAAGAGACAATGTCTATCTTTTAGATATGCTACCATAATAGTCCTAACATCAATACAATCGAAAAAATTGAGATTCTTGTACTAGATAATACACTAGCAAGACATGTTGCTAATGTTTATTAACTATACGGCGCTTTTATGAAAGCATTAGAACAAATTCTAATACATTATAACAAGAAACGCATATTACCAATGCCAGAACTAAGTTAAGGTCAAAATACAGCTAAACGACATACGAAAAAACATCAAAAACTTTGTAAAACATTTAAGAAATGACTATTTTCAATGTCATATAAACTAACTGTTTTGTAGTTTCAGTATTTTTTTGGTTTTCAGTAACTCACATTAGGTGTCTTTAATTAGTTGTCCACATCACTGGTACACTTATTCTGCTCATAATAGATTTAAGGTCAAAAATTACGAAAAATAGATCAATGTTATGGCAAATAGTAACTTCAAATTATACGTAAAACCCATTTGATTATTTTACAACAGTTGCTGGTTTCTATGTGTTCATAATACAAAATTATTGGAACCCAAAACTTGATGAACATACAATTTTCAAAGTGTCTTTAATTAGCTGTCCACCACTGTATATCAACATGTCAATACCAATATCAATATATGTATAAATTGATGATTTCATAAATGATTAATTCGAGATATAAAATAAATAATTTTATTTAAATTAAAACAAGGGAGGGATGTAGTGTATGTGAAAAAGAGAAGGAAGTATTCTGTCGTCTCCTGCGCACACTGGTTCCCCGACGACGCCGGAGCGGGGTGGTAGTGGGGATAGTTTACTCGCCACCACGGTGGAGGACGGACGTGTTAGTCAGTGTGACGTAAGGAGCCGATACCCGGGACGCCGGGATACTACAATCACACAGCTGAAACTTGGTAAGTAGATGTATCTTGTGCACCGCTTTCCGATTCATATACTAAAAATTTAAAAAAATAAATTTAAGGAGGGGCTCCCATACATGAAACTAAAACCTAAAAAAAATTTTCTTCCAAAGTGGAAAAATGGGCGTCCCCCCCTCTAACTTTTAAACTAAGGTAGTGAAATTTTTGAAAAATATATATGATATATAAAACCTTTCAGAATCCCTTATTCAGTTAAAGTTGGCACGGAACCCTCAGTGCGCGTGTCCAACTCGCACTTGCCCAGTTTTTGAAGCCTGCTTTTGAGTTAGAATTGTTAAATGCCACGGCACGGCGTACGGGACTTACGCCGTGCGACCTCATTGGCGCTCTTCGTCTGCGACACATCTTGCTAAATCTATACCTACTAGAATGACATCATAATTAAAAATAATTGAGATAGCGGAGTCTAAGCCGGCGAAAGTAAAATGAAACATTTGAAAGCACTTTTGTCCCACTCATTACTCCAAAACTGTTTCATGTTGATTTTGGGATTTGTTGATTGTGAGCAGCGCTATTGGCATCACCACACTTGTAAAAACAAGTATTTGTGGGCTTCATTAAAAGCTATAAAGGACTCCTTGAAATAAAATTATTAAGCACATAAGCATATGTATTTAAATGAAAGCAAAAGGCTGAAAGATGTAGTTATTATTGCAGGTGAGCAACAGCACGAAGCTTCAGTACGTGGACTTGCTCGCGCAGTGGCGGCTGGCGGGCCGGTGCCGCGCGGAGACCGACGCCTTCCTGCGCGGCCTGGCGCTGCTGGTGCCCGACAACCTGCTAGGTAAGCTGGGTGCGTGCGTCGTCTGTATATTTATTTAAAAAAAGACAATGTAGATTCCGCTGCCATTTGTATCCAATGAAATGGCTGGTTGATGATTTAAATTCGACTAGAAGCGTTCAATAGCAAATAACGCGAACGCCACGCAAAATTCGTCCATGAAACAACATGTACATTTGAGGAAAGTTATATCTAAACATAGATTTAAAACTATTTATTAAAGAAACGAAATCATAGCGCCGCTACTTTATAATCATGTCATACTTACATAAATATCAACAATTTAACGCCCGGGATTTGAAATAGCGCCGATGTAAACCTATCTAAAAGGATCGACGTCTTAATGGTTAATTTATGTAATTATTGCCTTGCCTCGTTTTGAATTCTGTTTACTTCCATAGCGGCGTTCGACGAGACCGAACTGGAACTGCTCGTGTGCGGCTCCGGCGAGCTGTCGGTCGCGGACTGGCGCGCGCACGCGCTCACGGCGGGCGGCGGCCGCGACTGGGAGAGACTCCTCGCGTGGTTCTGGGCCGCCCTGCACTCCTTCACGCCGCCCGAGCGAGCGAGGCTGCTGCAGTTCGCGACTGGCTGCAGCCAACTGCCGCCCGGCGGGTTCCAGGTGGGTACTAGACAGCTGGGACTGGTGTCCGCAGCTGGAGAGGTTGCTCGCGTGGTTCTGGGCCGCCTTGCACTCCTTCACGCCGCCCGAGCGAGCGAGACTGCTGCAGTTCGCGACTGGCTGCAGCCAACTGCCGCCCGGCGGGTTCCAGGTGGGTACTAGACAGCTGGGACTGGTGTCCGCAGCTGGAGAGGTTGCTCGCGTGGTTCTGGGCCGCCTTGCACTCCTTCACGCCGCCCGAGCGAGCGAGACTGCTGCAGTTCGCGACTGGCTGCAGCCAACTGCCGCCCGGCGGGTTCCAGGTGGGTACTAGACAGCTGGGACTGGTGTCCGCAGCTGGAGAGGTTGCTCGCGTGGTTCTGGGCCGCCTTGCACTCCTTCACGCCGCCCGAGCGAGCGAGACTGCTGCAGTTCGCGACTGGCTGCAGCCAACTGCCGCCCGGCGGGTTCCAGGTGGGTACTAGACAGCTGGGACTGGTGTCCGCAGCTGGAGAGGTTGCTCGCGTGGTTCTGGGCCGCCTTGCACTCCTTCACGCCGCCCGAGCGAGCGAGACTGCTGCAGTTCGCGACTGGCTGCAGCCAACTGCCGCCCGGCGGGTTCCAGGTGGGTACTAGACAGCTGGGACTGGTGTCCGCAGCTGGAGAGGTTGCTCGCGTGGTTCTGGGCCGCCTTGCACTCATTCACGCCGCCCGAGCGAGCGAGACTGCTGCAGTTCGCGACTGGCTGCAGCCAGCTGCCGCCCGGCGGGTTCCAGGTGGGTACTAGACAGCTGGGACTGGTGTCCGCAGCTGGAGAGGTTGCTCGCGTGGTGCTGGGCCGCCTTGCACTCCTTCACGCCGCCCGAGCGAGCGAGACTGCTGCAGTTCGCGACTGGCTGCCGTAAACTATTACTAATGAGCACACTTTTCCCAGGAGCTGAACCCGCGCTTCCAGATCACTCCGGCGCCCAACTTCGGCGCGCTACCCACCGCGCACACTTGCTTCAATCAGCTGTGCCTGCCGGACTACGACTCGTACGAGCAACTGGTAAAGGCCTTACTATGGGCCATCAATGAGGGAGGCGAAGGATTCGGCATGATCTAAATCAAGAGAAGGTAATAGAAGGGTTAAATTTCATAATGTATGCAGCAAAAGTCCTTAATGACAGATTACAATTCAAGCGTCTTCTATGTAAGAGCTTTGTCTGTATGAACTCATTCAAAAGTCATAAAATACTCTCTCTGCCATGCTTTTAGTTCTTCTTTGATGACCTATACCTGTTATTGGCTGGGGAAGCATTTAATATTTCAAACGTTGTTTCGATTTTTTAAACAAAATAGCTTGGACTCTGTTATTTATTTCACTTTATGATGTAAAGCTGAATGATAGTGTCCAGAGCATTGGTATGGTAGAATGGTTATGATATGCACATTGTATTATGAATAACTGTCTTATTTTAATCGTGTCCTAGGAAATATTTCCGAATGAATGAAATCATATTAAAATGGCTATTTAAATAACTTACAATACTTAAATAAAGATAAGCCTTCTGCAAGAGCTTATAACGGAACCGTTATAGCAGTTTGCATTTTAAAATAAATATTACTTGTAAATAACTTTCTGTTAACTAAAATGATAACTATAATGTATAAATTAAATACTCTATCGCTACCTCTAATACTCGAATGGTACAGTCAGTTTCAATAAATTGGACGCTTCTTTGACTCTGGTGTTGCCATGTTACTTATTAATTAATTAGATAAAAAAATATTTATACCTTTGTTATTTCTTGCCACATAGGCAATAGCAATTTTTATGACTGTAATTTTTAATACATTATGCTCATTTTGCATTTCTTTAAAAGAATTGAAGTATTATAGTTTTAAAGATTTATTTACATATTATCATTTTGACATGCAATTGTGAATAAGTATTTATGTGTGTGAACGTGTAAATTCAATTTATTGTTTTGATATTTTTTTATAATTATGGTGGTCATGGGATCACGATGTTAATATTAGTATTTTTTAAATAATGACGAATAAGGCCTACATTTAATTATAAAAATGACTTCTAGTCAAAAATATCTCCGTCTGTATGGAGATAATAATTGTGACAATGGCCTTTGAAATTAAATACTTTATTTGATAGGTAGTTACATAATAATGTCGATCTCTCCCTAGTCATAAGCGTAAATGTACCGTTTAGCCTGGTTTCACAGCAATAAAACGTGTATTTTTAGTCCTTTAATACTATACTAGTGTGTCAGCACGTCGGTTTTGTTTAGGCCTTAAACTTTAGGGACAGTGCAAGCATACTTTGATTAAGTTAGATTTGAATTCTTTTTTAGTTATGGGTTAAAATCATGATTTTGAAAGAGTTTAAGAATTTAGGTAGCTTTTAAAGATAGCGTTATTATGGGCTGTGAAACTGGAGCGGGTACGTAGTTGTAACCAAAGCATCCTGCCAGAGAGACCGTCAGCCGTGGAATTGAACCGAACGACAATAAGCGCTGGCACTTGCGCGGCAGTCGGCCTTCGCGGCGCTTGCACACTGGTGATTTTTTTACTCGCAAGGAAGCTCGCTTCGAATTTCACTCAAAAGCAGTTGAAAAATTGCCGCGATTGGGAAAGTCAGGAAATAAGAAATGAATTCTTACAACAAATACCGTTTTTGCTGCATTCAATGTACGAACTTCACGGTCAAGAAAGATCATATTTTCGGCCGATGCAGTTTGCTTCTTTGAAGTTCAAAATTCCCCAGTGAGATAGCGCTCGTATGAGAGGCTCAGCTACCGACACTTGCGAATTATACATTTATAAATACTCAAAATAAATATCTTATTGGTTTCAAAGATCAAATATGTCCAATGACGACAACGCACACGCAACGAACGACAACGTGGGTGAAACCAAGTACTAAAGTAAAAGTACGCTCTACGTACGGAGGTAACCTAACTAACCCACAATGTGGCGATAAGACGCAAGTGTCGGCACTGAAATAGTCTAGATGTGCGGCATCTTTAAAAATGTGTGCATGGAAAAAGTGGGATACGAAACCTTACTCTTCATTTACACCAACAAGTTTCAAATATTTCATGTACATACATAAACGTGTTAGTTGTTCGTATTAAAGATAAATTATTTCAATTTATATACAAAATAGAGAAGATTTATTTATCACAGAACGCTTATTTGTTTATTAATCTTGGAATAAATATTTCTTGTCAGATATGATGTGAGTTTATGTATGAATTTAGCTGTTAAGTCTAAATAATATTAGTGTAATAACTACTGCCTACTTTGTTTTTAAATATTATGTAAATATGTTGCCACTGTGGTCGCCATAGTAACACAATTAATAATATATCACATGTGATATTCAATTATTAACAAAAGGTTTTTTTTAATGTTCAAAGATTTATCTCAATAAACAATTATCAATTTCCCAGATGATTATGTGGAATTATTGTTTTTAAATTGGCCACTTGTGTATAAATTATCTTTTATTATGGCCTTATCAGTGCCACTTTGACCCTGGGTATTCAGTGTCATATCTTAAATCCCCTACACTTGCTTTTGTAATCTCAAAATGACTGGAAAATTCGTTTTCGAACTAATAATTAAAACCCTGCATCTTCGTCCCAGGGAATCAGCTATAAATCATTCATATTTTCGTGCTTATGCTTATTCCTTACGTTTGTTTGATTTTATGTTCATTCGACATTGCGTTCATCGATGGAGTGTCTTTCGCAATCCAGTTTCGGACCCTATATTTTCCCACTGCATATTACTCAGTGACTCGCTTAGCTCATTCTTGGGGATTCCCACACTTTTCCCGCCAAAATTATTATTTTACCTCAAATAAAAAAACCAGTTATTTTTGTATTATTCGCAACTTTTTTGCTAAATTTAGTTCGTTTAACACACGCGAGGTAAGGGGCGTACCTGTTGTGTCAAGTTACGTGACACTCAGTTCTCGGTAAAGATTGGGTCTAAAAGATTTTTGTGTCTAAATCTTTTAGACCCAATCTTTACCGAGAACTGAAAATCATGTGAATTAAGTTTTTAACGCAAATTCTGTTATGTTTGTTTATATGTTATGATTGGCCTTAAAATGTAACATAATATGGTGCAATGTTTGCACAAAATTTCATACTTTTTAATGCATATTATGAAACATTTGATAATGATACGGTATTTATGTACCTACCTAGTGAGCTAAATCTGTCAAATATTATTTACGAATTCAATAATAGGGTCATTTCATGCAGATATTATTTTACTGACTAAAATTATGCTAGTCTATAAATAAAATATTTTATAAGTGATAAAAGAGATTTCTTAATATTGTTATACAACTTCATAGTTCTCATAGTAGCAATAGCATGGCTTACTGCCGGCGCGCGGCGTCGGCGACTGTACTTCACTCAATGTTTGTCATTTCATTTTTATTGGTGCGACTATACTTGGTGTGTGACTAATGTTCGTCGTTGAAAATTTGTACTTGCTAATAAATAAAACACCTCCCAGGACATTTCCCAAGTGAAGTGGCATCATTACCCTAGTTAACATTCCAAACATAGAGATAATATTTTGTAGAAAAATTGTTGATTAGAAATGTAAGACTGAAATTAAATTATACGATATAGTGTTGCGTTTTCTTTTTTTTTTGTTATTTACCTTTGAGTTTGTGGGTTTTGAAAGGTACAGTACTAGTACACAGTAGGTTGGATAATGAAACATTTTATAACTTCAACAATAGTTATATTATTTCTCAGTAGTGTACATAACATTAAAATAAAACTAAATAACAACTTACAATTAAAACGACTTACCTTACAAAAGTAACAACATTTCCTATAAATCCTTATAAGACCTAATATAAAACGTAATTAAAATACTTACCAAATTCCTCAAAATTGCAATCGAAACCTATCTCACTGAAAATTATTTAAATAAATGTTTTATGAGTGGAAATAATCTCCAGTGAGATCAACAACGTGGACAAACCTAAGTGATAAGTTAGATAAAAAAAGTTATCATATTTTTTTATCCACATAGCATTCGTAATGTTATTTAGCGTGTGAAAAAAAAAACAAATTGAGAAAAAAAAATTGGAGGGTAATTGAACATCATTTTCAAGAGTAAGTGTCAGATTGATAAAAGTTAGTCGATATAGATTGTGCAGTTAATATGGTTGCAAAATATCGTTTGCATCAACAAAATAACTTTACGATGCTCGTGCGGATAAGTTACGGTGTTCATAGGCCGGGGCTACGTTTTTTTTATCGAACTCTTGCGTGAACGCGGCGAAACAACGGGGTACGCTATTGAAGATTAGCAGCCGTGTCTTGCAGGTATGACCGCCCACAGCATGGCTTCGGGCAGCGACATCGGGTGCCGCAGCCACGACCGCGCTACGCCCAGCATCCTGGAAGTAATAGAATTGATTGTCGAGTCCATAGGAACTTCAAGACGGAAAATGATGTATGATTTTTTTTGCATGTCTTAATGGGATTGTGTGGGTATTATTTGTGTTCATGTGTGGGTATTAACTAACGTGATAGATTTTTCGCGTGTCATAATAATTGCGTATCGAAGGCAGATCTATTCATGTATATTATGTTTGTAGGTAGGTGCGAATTTGTCGAGTAATACATGTGGTAAAGTGCTTAAACGTTATAGTTACGTTCTTAAACGTTAGTTGTAGGACACGGCTTTATTTTCGCTTTACAATACCGATGGCACATTCTCTGGAATAAAAAAACCGTGGCAACCCAGATAGCCCAATAAAGACTTGAGTCCAATTTGGTTCAGCACGGTAACAATAGTTCTAAGCTTACTTGGTGAGTGGGCGTGGCCACCAGTCTAACTGTTCCCGGGTGATGGCGAGCGCGCGGTCCAGGCGCTGGATCTCGCCCTTCATCAGCTCCACGGTGGCGCGGAGAGCGCTGGTCTCTTCAGCGGCCGCGGACACTCGTGCGCCGAGCATTTGACACTCCTTCGAACATTCCGATCTAGCCCTGGAACGTAATTTGGTGATAAGCATTCAGTGAAAGGTAAGTCTAATAAGTCTATAAAGATATAACTCGATCAGATACCAGCAGTATAATTTGTGTGTGCTAAAAGGCATTTAAAGCGTTTGTGACTACGTCTGAATAGAAGCGTATTACGTCTGAATAGAACATTAGTTATTAGCCGCCCGTTGGGCACGCTCTGATACGGTCGTGTACATCCGGGCGGCTGAGCCAGACGCCTAGAGAGATCTCACCTATCTAGGCTGATAACGAATCGTAGGTGACGCTGGTATATCCAGGTTTCATCGTAGGTGACGCAATAGTTTTCTTGTAAAATCAAAAAAACTTGGCTCAGACAGCCAGAATTTCACATTTTCTGACACTCTGGATCTCAGCTCACAGAGGGTTTCAGGGCGCTGTTTCTTATAAAAAGGAATGTGACGCGTAGGTGACGGCCATCTGAAGTAGTTTCATCCATTTTAATCCAATACTTTTCGAGGAATCATGATAAACGTATGGCTCAGACAGCCGGACATCCGGTCGTCTGAGCCAACTTGTTTTTCTCTATATTTCACGAAATACTATGCTGCGGACAAATGTTTTAACGATATACTGATGTGACGACGTTAGTGACAGCTCTCGACCAGATTTGAACCTTCGTGACGCACGCGTTTAGGAGCTATTGAGAAAAAACTGCTGGCTCAGACAGCCGGATGCTGGCTGTCTGAGCCACCCAGTTCTACCACTTCCAAGTGTTCTACAAAGCTGGAAACTCATCTAATCTGATGTGACGCGGACTCTAAGTAAGTATAATCGTAAGTGACAGCTCTATATGCCGGCAATCAAAAGTTATAAGCAATTCAATTGTTTTCCATACATTGATGCATTTGGGTGACCACACTTCGCACTTTTTATGGGAATGAAAATAGTAGCAAATGTGAGCAAAAGCCCCCATTTCAAGACAGATGCTTTCTCCTGCGTTTTAGATATGCAATTATGTAGTTAATAACTTCGCCGATGAAGGAAAATTTGGTAATTATTTATGATCTCAGGTATGACGTACTCTTTATTTGAAAATAACCTCTAGTTTCAGTTAGGTACTACAGTTTTAGAGTATTTCAGTAAGGTACTTCATACTTACTCAATCCTCATCTCATCCCATGTGATTACGGTACGGCCCACTTGGGACAAGATGCAAAAAAATCAAAATTATTACTAACTTCATTCTGCAAGTCGTCTCCTGTTATAATGGCTGGAAAATAAAGTCATTTATCAACTCGTCCCACCATGCCTACAACTAGAGATGCGCTGAATAGTGGTTTCACCGAATAACCGAATACTATTCGGTTCAATCTTTACCGAACCGAATATTCGGCTGAGTTATTCGGTTTACCATTACACTGCATTCCCGCGTAAACAGGTTCAAACATGCACGCCGCCTGTCGCCGCTGGCTAGTTGCGAGTGAGCCGTACCTCGCCGCCCGCACCGCGATGTTTCTTTGCTTTAAAACATTGCACGAGTAAGGAGTAAATAAGTTTAAAAAAAATAAGTTTACAAGTAAATAGTAAAATTAATATTGAGCTATAGCTTAAAAATAAATGTTGAAATTTTAAAATGAATTTTAGCCTAAAAAAATTATTTTAAAATACATGTTGATTTCAAGTTTA
>CAUZXH010000434.1:0-15679 GCA_963584085.1 Pyrausta aurata | reverse complement strand
ATAGAAAGATAATGTTTATTATATTTAAAGTGAATCTTAACGTAACTTTAGGTACCCATTTACCTATTCAGTTAGCATTAAACGAATAGCCATTGCGATTTTATGGTCATCGCTTTTCTGGTCAGAATAACTGGGTCACTAAGAAATTGAGGTGATTGAGGCTGACCTCAGCTCAGACAGAAGTAAGAAAGACTGATGGGCACTTGTGAAGTCGTGACATACAAAGCTTGAAAGAGATATTTTGCTAACTCACATAATATTTTGCTTTTTGAGGACAAACTTGATTAAGATCTACTCATAACGATTTGTTTGCTATAAAAAAAGTGTAAATGGCTCATTGAAATTCACTTCTATTGTTATTGTGAGTCAGTAGAGCAGACTGACACTGAGGAATGTTATTTTTTTTTAGAAAACCCCACATTACTGACTTTTTAAACAGGTGGGTTTGGTAGTAGCCTACTTTAAGTCCATTAAGTTTTTTTTAAAGGTTTATTAATTGGATTTACGGCCTGGATTAAACACAATCGACCATGACTAAAGCAATCCGCCGTATTAAAATATTTCAACTGAAGAGCAACAGCCCTTTATAATAGCACCATTTAACTTTAACTTAACTACACTAGTGACTACACTTGACAAGAAATTTAACCGAGGCTCGTGTTTTTTTTTGTAAGAAGATTCAAAGTCATTTTAAATACAAGAAACGTCAAATTGATTAGAAATTTATTTGATATGGTTTAACCGATCGTAAATAACTTATCTTTATTGCGCATTAACTAACTAAATTATTAATCTACGATTTTCATAAATATAGCTGCCAGCATGCATTAATTTTAAATTCCTGCAGCCTTTGTTAATTTGCATTTAATTACAGAGACCAGTCGGTGCGGGAAAAGGTTAAAAATAGCTTTGAATTTACTAAAGCATATAAGATTATTATTGTCTGGCCTCAGCAGACTGTTGCCCCTCTCCCTCCGTAGAGAAAGCGCGCGGTGAAATGCATCAGATAGAGATCAACTCGTTTGCCATGTCATTGTTCGTTTGAAATGATCTATATCCAATGCCTTACGTCATTTTTACACTCGTTTTTCAGCATTTGCTTGCGTTATATGAGCTTGATTGCAGTGCCAACTTTATTTATCACAGATGGTCCAACATACCTACATAACTTACGATTTAAACGTCGAGATGCCCATTCTGACTTCCAAATACAAATTATGATTCACTAGCTTTTGCCCGCGACTTCGTTCGCGCGGACTTCAGGTTCGTCCCGTCTAGTAGCGCAAAAAATGTGTTTTTTTACGACCTCACATTAGAAACCTCAAAAATTGTAGCCTATATGTTATTCTGATGTATAAGCTATATTGTGGTAAAGTTTCATTCAAATCCATTCAGTAGTTTTTACGTGAAAGAGTAACAAACATCCATACATCCATACATCCATACATCCATACATCCATACATCCATACTTACAAACTTTCGCCTTTATAATAGTAGTAGGATAAGCTCACCTGCCATTCAAATCCAGAGTTGCATTACTCCAACCACATCTCCGGGATATTATTTAAGTGTCATTGTTAGTTAAAACGGTACCTAGTTATTGTATGTATTTACCAAACAGAATATAATTTTGGTGCTAAATACCTCACAATTTTCATTATCGCTACGCAATTGCTCTAGATTGGTAACTTCCATGAAAAATCTATTATGAGTCAGTCATATGTATTTTTCTGCAATACTGTAAATGTAACAATTTACAGAGCATTACGTAAATAAATAGCGCAATCAAGTACAAGGCTGCACAGATAAATGTTCAATTACCTTGTTTCAGGTGCATCATGTTGAAGATAAGCTTATTGGCGTTGATCGTCGCATCGACTGTGAACAGTCAGTGCTTCTACAAGGATGACTCATCGAAGAAATTGAACCCCGAAGCCCGGACGTCGCTGTACCGAGGGCAGCTGGCCTTCACCTTGAACCTTTTCAACGCGATCAACGGGGCCATCCCCGATGACAACATCTTCTTCTCCCCGTTTTCTGTGTATCATTCGCTGTTGCTCGCCTACTTCACTTCGGGCGGGCATACCGAAAATTCTCTGAAGGAGTCTCTGCAAATTGCTGACAATTTGGTAAGCTAGCAGATTGAATTTAAGTACTAACTGAAAATATTTTAAATATTTATTAAAAACCTTGACCTGGAGTATGCAGCCTAGACTCAAGACGTGAAGGCAACTGTATGTCTGTCAGTTGCCCATGTAAATATGGATTTATTGTAAAAATAATACCTACTTATCCACATCACACAGTTCGATAACTGACGCCTGACATGTGACTTTTACAATACAGAGATCAAAATTGTTAATATTTTTTCAATATTTGCAAATCAGAATGGAACATATAAATTACCTTCCTATCAGTACCTACAATTTCTCTGTACCGTCAAGGGTTATAAGTACTTTTAAAAATATGTTTCAGTCTTAAAAGATGAAATATGAAACCAAAAATTGCGCACGGGCGGGATTCGAACCAGCAACTTTCTGGCAATCCGGGCCAACTGCTCTTCCAATTGAGCTACCGTGCTGTCGGTCCGACGCGCGAAATTCTTGGTCTCATTGATTCGTCATTGCGTGACGTTAGCGCCATCTACTCTCCCGTGCGCAATTTTTGGTTTCATATTCATCTTTTAAGAATAAAATATGACACTGTAAGTGTTAAAAATATTGTAAAACCAATATGTTTCAGGATAAAATAACCTAATGACCGCGTACAAGGTGGACAAGCGGTCGCGGGCGGCCAACAACAACAGCGACAGCTACGAGTTCACGAACGCCAACAAAATGTTCGTCGACTCCGAGCTGCGCGCGCGCAAATGCATCCTCGACCTCTTCGCGGATGAGTTTGAGGCGTTGGTAAGACATTTCTTATTTTGAATTTCTTCTTTATCTTTCTCTTGACGCTATACGGGGTCTGCTAACCTAATCTTGAGGTGACATGCGCCTCGGTTTGCTGATAGTGTCGTACATGACAGTCCCGAGTCCTTCATACGTGTATCCTTCCGGACACTCTTCAGCTAGGTATACATATGATTGGCCATACCCCTTATTCTCCTTACTGCAGCCCATGGAAAGACATATTCACAACACAATCGTAATTCTATTTTAAACGACATTGATATTTTTGATGATTATTTTGTCTGATGGTATTTTTTGCGCATGTGCAATCAAATGAAATCACCTGCATTCGAGGACGCCAACTTTAAACGAGCACCAATCTTCGGTCCGTCGCTTTAGGCAAAATAATAAACTACTAAAGCTTTAATTAAGTCACGAAGATAATTCTAAATAATCAATTGGGTTTACTACTCGAGCATTTTTGAGATAGTATATTGAAGAATAGTGTGTATATTATTCTTTGTTACGAGTACTATCATCGGCTTTGTCATTGATTGATCGTTACATCGTCTACGACATGACTTTTCCATAATATCTCCGCGGTAAAAAATGTTGTACGACACACAACACAATGCTTGGGTTCACATGCCCTCGTATTCACCCTGCGTAGAGTGCAAGCAATACTTATACATCACATTGCGTGTAAAGCATGCATGACTGATTTACCGTGATGTTGTTGTTTCAGCGTTAGTCTAACGGTGTAAGCCTCAAGAGTTAAGAGCAACATTAGTTATTTAATGGATTACAATGAGAGAATACTACAAATAGATTTTGGTCGTGATAAATATTACAAAGTACGATTAAAATTTATAGCTATAGGTAGACCGCGAAATTGAGACCTCGCCTGCGGTGCAAAGGGGAATTGGGGAAGACGAGAGCACGGCTGCGGCGCGGGCGGGTGTTTCCGCGCTGCCCGCACCTCTCGCGCGACCCGCTATCGCCTCCCCCCGCGCCCCTGTGCCCCGCAGGCGAAGTCTTAATGAAGCGACTGTCATGTTTAGTCGTCGTCTTTAATTATTAGAAAAAGAGAACGTTTTGATATTTGATTTACTACGAGTATCTACGTATGCTGCGAATCTGTGTTATGTTATTCGTAGCTATTTTCATACCTTGGTCTCTATAAGTAGTACTTTCGTAGCACGGGGCTGCTACGAGCAACGTACTATGACTCGACTGTTGACACCGGTGGCTTGCTATTATGATTTTCCTAAATTGTTATTATGGTCATATGTATGTTTCTCCAATATTTTAGTTTCTGTATCTACCTACAATCACTTTCTATTCATATCGGAGATTTTGCTCATTGGTGTGTAGTATTATCTCAATACTATAAGATATAAGAAGACGTTTTAAACCTTTTCAACTTAAGTGCCTTATAATAAAAGTATGGCTTTTAAATCTAGAACTTCTTCATTCCAGGACTTCCACACCGACCCTAAAGCGTCTCGCGACTACATCAACGAGTGGGTAGCGCGCGTCACCAAGAATAACATCAGGGACTTACTCCCCGAAGATGGCGTTAGTGAAGACACGAAGCTGGTGTTGGCCAACGCCGCGTACTTTAAGGGTGTCTGGGCGTCAAAGTTCCCGGTGGAAAGGACCAAGAAGGAGGCATTCTTCGTGTCCGAAACCCGTCAGACGCTGGTGCCGTTCATGAAGCAGAAGGGCACTTTCCACTACAGTAAGTTTTTTTTATGTTTTGACGTAACTAAAAAAAAAACAACAGCTACGTACTTCACGAAGATGGCGTTAGTGAGGATACCAAGCTAGTGCTTGTCAGCGCGTCATTCTTCAAGGGCGTCTGCAGCCGCTGCATGGGTTTGCTTGTCGCGTCGCGCGCGACGCGATAAAGATTTTAAACCATCGCGAGTCTATATCGCTCAACAGTGCATGGTTTGACAGCGCGGTAAGTTTTCTACCGTAGATAATAGTTTTATATACGCGACACTAAGGAGTTGCCGTATTAAAAAAAAAATGTTTTTGATGCTGCCAACACCTACATCATTTCAGATACGGCTGTCCTAAAATCATTCATTTCAATGCTGTTTTATGATCTGTATTTTTTGAAAAGTCTGTCATTTATTCTGTCAATGTCAAACTGTTTTTGATTTTGTCCTTGATTAGAGTTGTTTCGCGGTATAAGTGTGGTGTAAATAAAGTTTAAAAATGGACTTCAAATACAAAGTAAGTACAATAAAAAACAATCTACATTACATATATAAAACATACATAGACTGTTACTTAACCTAAGCTTGTTCCAGAATGCGCAGTAATAAAATCCAACTCAAGATGTTGGTGTATTATATTCGAGTCTCCACAAGAATCTTCGCCAATGGCGAGTATTCAGGGCCAACGGGCTCAAATCAGCATCACAGGCAGTGGGTGGCTTTAAAAAACTAACTAAAAGAATACGGGCCTGATAAAACGGTGGAGCAGTGGCGTCATGTAAGTTCTAGTACACAATTTTGGAATGAATCATTGCAAGTGATAATTCACCCGTTTACTTATACAAAAACTACAAGAACCACCAAAACTTCTTTACAAGAACCACCAAAACTTCTTTTTGTTTGTGTTGACGACTTTTGTAGTGTGAATACACAAAATATTTTACTAATTCAAACTTATTATTTATTTCAGACATGGCGTGAAATAAATAAAAAACCGGCTGAGTGCGAGTCGGGCTCGCGCATTAAGGGTTCCGTGCCAACTTTAACTGAATTAGGAATCCACTTACTTCCACTTGGCCAAAATATCATTATCAAAACTTTGTTTTTCATAGTATTTGTAGGAACAACTACTAGTTCGATCTCGTTTAATTAAACCAATTTTCGTTGAAAGTTTTTGTTTCGATCTACATCATGTATGTTACGGGCACCCAATCATGTATTAGTTGTAAGGTTTTTTAATGCAAATAAAGATAATTTTCTGTTGGGGCAATAGTAAATAAGCATTGTATTTAGCTAGTAGGGCTCGTTTTATTTGAATAGCAAACCGGTTAGTCAGGAATTTCCACTTGCAAGTTAGGTAGGGTAACGATTAACTAACTAGGTAGGAAATATTACGAATTAGGTAGGTAGTTTGGTACAGGGGCGAAGGAGACCCCTATTTCGCACTTTCTGAGGGTAGGTAGGTAACCCATAGAGTGGATTGTTACGGGTGGGAATTTTATGACGACTAATGTAGGTAGGTGACAAAAATATTAGGAGCTAGGTACAACAACATCGGTTGTCTCTCCCCCCATATCTCGATGTAGGAGGGTGGCTGTAGAAAGCGTAAGAAAGAGTTCGTAGATGTTTATTATATTTTTATAAATATCTAGACGATAGCTAATTAGGTTTCATACATATTATATAATATGAAACCTAATAAGCTACCGTCTAGACATTTTTACCAAATCAAATGGTTTTTAAAGGATTTTCGTCTAATTAATGTTTTATCTGCCACCCTCGAGTAGTCGATATATATGACAGATGCTAACTTACCTAAACTGTCAAACTTGGATAAAAAACGGCAGCCATATTGCAGCCATGTACGCACTAGAGACTAATTGTCTACGACCCCGCGATATAGATATATTAAGACTGTACCATGCACGTGGAGATAAACTATCTAGGTAGACGCGGTAAAGCGCGCGACAAACAGGTTTATCGATGTGCCATGCAGCGGGTGCAGGTTGTTTAAATTAACTGCGGGAGAACCAAGAAAGAAGCCTTCTTCGTGTCCGAGACCCGCTAAGTGTCGTTTATGAGGCAGATGGGCACTTTCCACTATAGTCAGCTGGATTAGGTTTTGACATCACCGAGAACATCAAACTAGTGTCTGATGCTGCGTAGCCGCACATCACCCGTTCTTAGCTGGGGCGGGCAGGTAGTGTATAATACATACAATAAAAATTGATTATGAATCACTCTGATTAGAGTTGAAGACGTACGTAAATATAGCCAACGTGATTCGAAAGATTTATGTGTAGAGACGACGCGACGTGGAGTACTTACTTCAGAAGTAAAGATAGAGTTTGAAAATAAATAACCCATTTGTTATAAGAAGTACAGTTAAAATATTCTACGCCAGTATAATAAACGCTTAATATTTTATACAGCTTTAAATATGTGTTTATTTTCAGTGGTAAGCGACGAACTGGGAGCGCAGATCCTGGAGCTGCCATACAAGGGCAACGACATCAGCATGTACATCCTACTACCTCCCTACTCCATGAAGGAAGGTCAGTACAATCCATTATCCTATTTCCAACTAACAACACAGATCCGGCTATCTACCTCTGGGTAAAATTATTATTATTTGAGGCACAAGGTTTTATTAATAACAAACAAGAGAAAATTAAAACTAAGACATGCAACATAAAAAAAAAGAAGACTACCTTATTCAGAAATGAAACCATTTCCTTGTGGCAAGGAGGCTATAATGCTGGCTGCGTTGCCGCGTTGGATAGCTATGCTAATCCTCTGAGCTAGAAACCAACCAGCTTTATTATTTTGTTGGTGACAGTTTTTTATATCTCATCAATGCTTAAAAAACGAGGTATAAAAGACGTGTTAACATTTTAACCTCAGGTTATTCGGTCAGCACCAGCCAATTTGTAGGTAGCAAATTGCATAAAAAAAGTATAACATTCAATTGATGAGCATAAAATTAGAGATGGATGGACTGTGTGTAACAAGACATGAGTGTGAAAGGAGTAGATGATTCAGTGACGAGTGAATATAATAGTGTGGAATAGAAAAACATATTGCGCCAACCTTGGGACTCCAAAACTGGGAACAGGGCCAGAGAATGATGATATGTGAAAAAATAATCTATGTTGCAGGAGTAACGAACATCATCCAGAACCTGACACCTGAGCGGCTGGCGGCCGTGGTGGAGGAGAGCTACATGGGCCGGGAGGTCATCGTCGAGATCCCCAAGTTCACTATTGAGAGGAACCTACCGCTAAGAAATGTAAGAACATTTTCAATATATAACTGCCGTGATATAAACTGAGTCGTCTTGAATGTCTATCTCACTTGCACTTGCTGATAAGCAGCGTGCTGTTTATTACTATTTATCATTTTGACCTCACGTCTCAGATGCTAACGCGCCAAGTAAGTATAGTTTATTTTGTAGTCTCTTCGATTCTATCATACCTACAGTTAAAATTTTCCAATACATCACGTTAGCTCAAGTAAAATAATTCATAACTAACCACACCATTTAGGAATCGAAGTCCCTTCATGCTAGCTTAAGAACTTGGTGCCAGTGCAGCAGTGAGTTGTTGTACTACTACGTATAGCGTAGCGAGAAGCTATGCCAAGCAAAAAATGTGTCGCAAATATGCCGACAAGAGTGTGACGTTTTCTTTGAAATTTGAATTTCGAATTAAGAATCAGTACTATGAGTTGATGACCGTGTCGTCAATTCATGGAGCACAAAATTTGTTCGTGATGTCAGTTCTATACGCTAGTCTTAATAGTACCTAGTTCAATGCTTGGTACAGCATCATTGTTAACGGCCGTGTGTTCCTGTTTAATTGTACCTACCTTTACTTACTTACTTCGTTGGCTCAGCGACCCAAAGTGGATCTTGGCCTCCGACATTAAAGTGCGCCGTTCTTCTCTATTCTGTGCCAAATCTGACCAGTCGGACACTTCTTCTCTTTCAGGTCTTTGGCGACTTCATCCTTCCAGCGATATCTTCGCTGGTACCTTTATTGCAGTTAAATTAAAGCACTCACTCATAATGCATTACTTCAAAAACAGGATCTAAATGTGAATTGTTTTTTTGCAGATTCTGGAGACATTAGGTGTTGGCGATCTGTTCAATGCGACGGCTGACTTCAGCACGCTCTCGGAGCAGCCAGGCGTCCTCTTCGACGACGCCATACACAAGGCCAAGATACAACTTGACGAAGAAGGTAACTTATACTTGCTTTTTCTTTACACTAATAATGGAATAGTAATAAGATCAAGAATGTATAGCAGCCAAATTCCTAAAACACAAATCCACAAATAACTAAAAGATTTGACGAGTTCACTGGCTGAGTTTATTTTATTATTTTTTAACTTCATGCACAAGCACACGGTACAAATGGTTTGCTAAATGTCAAATGCATTCTCTACCTGACAAATACAGGTCTTAACAGAGAAAATATAATGCGGCGGTGGCGCGAATAAAGTAATAAAGGGCACAGGAAAGAGCGGGACGATAATAATTACAGAGTT
The DNA here is from genome assembly GCA_963584085.1 of Pyrausta aurata. Lineage (NCBI taxonomy): Eukaryota > Metazoa > Arthropoda > Insecta > Lepidoptera > Crambidae > Pyrausta > Pyrausta aurata. Next base: position 6,512 of record CAUZXH010000434.1, on the reverse strand, counting down.
TCTTCCGCCGCTTCTCAGCTTACATAATTTACTAGCTTACACTGTCTCGCAAACACCCCTCCGCCAATCCAAGCCGCCAATCCGCACTGAGCCCGCGTGGTGGAGTATGGCTCATACTACATTTGAGGTAAGGCCTTTGCTCAGCAGTGGGATGCTTACAGGCTACTTTACTTACACTGTCTCATAGACGTGCGCTCTGAGTCTACGTTGCAACAAGTATAGCTCTAAATGCTCACTGTGGGGGTTACATGCTAAGATTTATGATCTGAAGGTTTCATAATATTTACTTCCGAGACATCATCATCATTCCGAAATTGACACAAATATAGTGATATTCTGTCTGGAACGAATATTTCATTCTTAAGTTAGTATTACTTACTCACATAGGTAATCTTTACTAATTCTAGGTACGGTAGCGGCAGCAGCAACGGCCATCTTCGGATTCCGGTCGTCCCGGCCGGCTGAACCCAGTCGTTTCGTTGCCAACTTCCCCTTCGTGTATCTCGTGTACGAGCGGCCTACGGGCTCCGTACTCTTCATGGGCGTGTACAGGGACCCTAAGAAGTAAACTGTAGTGTTCTAAAGTTAATATAGCTCATGTAGTTTTGTACGCGCTAACACAACAACTCCCGTTCGTGTAGCTCGTGTACGAGCGGGCTATAGGCTCCGTACTCTTCATGGGCGTGTACAGGGACCCTAAGAAGAAAACTATTGTGTTTTGAAGTTTATATAGTTATTTTATGAGCTATATATATATAAACACTATAGATTTCTTGTACACAAACCTACTACGAGTACTAGCAAAACTACGGGTTTCAAAGTAATATTTCCGTAATTATATCCCAAAAAGAATTCACTTAAAACTAGACAGTGATTACCCAGTCCCAGACACAGTTGTAGCCCATCTAAAACAAAACACTATGGATGACGTGAGCAATCACTATACTTTTAGCTATGTGGTACCCTAGGGCTCTAAAGAAGAACTAGTTCTTCTTTTAATCTACAAAGATATTCCAAACTACAAACTACCTATAGTTATTGTGATATCACATAAAGTTGGTGTTCATTGTCATTTATTCCAATAGTCATAACTTTGTATAGAAGAAGGTACCCGTTGAATCGATTTCTAATACATAGTTTATAATTAAAGAGAAAAGATATCTCGCAAAGAACGTAGGGATAATAATTTATGAGAAACATTTAATGTAACGATTCAGAGTATTTAGCATTGCACAAGCTGCTATAGCTGTCACGTTATGCAGGCACTGTTTTAGCAGCTTATAGTGAAATTATACAGGTATAGCCAAGCGTACGAAGTTTGTAATGATAAGTATTTTATTCTAGTAACTAAGATAAGTTTAATGTGTGACGTTAAAATTGTCATTTATAAGTTTACAACTTAGGCGAACTAAAACTTAATTTACAAGTTAATTATAAACGATTTAATAATATTTCGCAATCAAATTCACTCTTGTTTGTATCATTTCCTTGTAACTACAACCACAAAATTGCAGTACTTTGTTATAATAAATAAGATGTATAATTTAAAGCTTAGGTTATTGCATAAAATTTTAAGTTATTGTAAATGAGGTCCACGTTTTATTAAAAATATTTCCTAGATATTGTTTTTATTCTCATATCCATTCGTAGTTATTAGTTTTCCTAAAACAAAAACAAATACAGGAGCCCTATTTTTGAGTCACTCGCGTCAAGATGGCGTGTGATATTCAATGTTTAAAGTCGAATTTTGGAATGAAAACCAGTTGTAATCTACACAAAAAGGATTTGAAAAATCATTGCTTAATTTTGTGAGTACTCACGTCTAGATTTTGAGTGATTTCCGTTGATTTTATATGAGTTTTCGAACGAAAATCACACGCCATATCCAAGCGAGTGATTCAAAAATAGGGGCCCAGGTGCCCCAATTTCTTAAAGTTCTTAGGTTGTGTTGTGATACGCCCCTAGGACTTTGTAGTTACAATGGGTGCGGTCTGCAGGCTGGTTAATACAAAATTCACTACAACTTTTGTCCAACATTTTTAATAATATGAACATGTATTAAGTAGCTTTAACCATGCACTCTTACCTAAGCGTATATTTATTTACCCTCTAGATACTTTACGTTTATCGTTGTTCTTGCAGTTTATTATGTCATAACAAGTGAAATTTTGTAAAGACTCTTCTCCTTCATAGAAAGCCGTTGAAAGAAAATGGAAAACTCAAAAGATGAGAACCATGGGCTCTATTTTTAAATCACTCGCGTCAAGATGGCGTGTGATATTCATTGATAAAAGTCGAATTTTGGAATGAAAACCAGTTGTAATCTACACAGGAAGGATTTGAGAAATCAATATCGGTGCTGCCCGTTATATCTAAAATATTTGAGAGACTTTTGTATAATCGGCTAAGCGATCATCTTACTCAAAAAGAATTTCTAATCGAGGAACAATACGGCTTTCGCCCAAAGTCTAGTACTCTTACAGCTGCCATAGATCTTGTAACCAAAATTAAAACTCAAATAGACAAAAAGTATATTGCATTGGGTGTTTTCGTCGACTTGAAAAAAGCTTTTGATACCGTCAGTCACCAAAAGTTGCTTCTAAAGTTGAATGACGCCGGAATTAATGGCTCAGCTCTAAATATGTTTAAGTCATATCTACACAATAGACATCAAATTATTAAAATTGAAAACTTTGTAGGTGACTCTCAAAGTATCACTTTTGGTATACCTTAAGGCTCCATACTAGGCCCCCTGCTTTTTTTAACATACGTAAATAATATTTAAAAAATTGGATTGACTGGACATCTTACATTATACACTGACGATACGTGCTTATTTTATTTCGGCCAGTCAATCCACAAAATTATCGCTGACGCTCAAAAGGACTTGGACTTGCTCAATGAATGGTTGTTAATGAACTTGTTAACCATCAATACGTCAAAGACATCATACATGATCCTAGCGGCTAAAAACAAAGTTATACCTGAATTTGAACCTTTAAAAATAAATAATGAATTAATAAACATATCTCACCAGGAAAAGTACCTAGGATTACTTATTGACGATAAATTAACATGGAGACCGCATATTGAGCGCGTCCAATCGAAATTAACATCATTGATAGGAGCACTACGAAAGGTATCCCATTGTATTCCGAAAACAATTAAACCAGTCATATACAACACCCTAGTCAAACCACATTTAGAATACCTAGTGGAAATTTGGGGATCTGCTGCGTCATCTAACTTAAACTCTTTACAAAGAACTCAAAATAAAATAATAAAAGTGTTATTCCATTATCCGTTCCGTACTGCTTAGAGGTTGCATTCGAATATTCGAATATTCGAATTATTCGAATTTGCATTCCAAATTAGTATTCGAAAAGTAAATTGTTATGTATTCGAATATTCGAATATCATCATTATCAGCCAAAGAACGTCCAATGTTGAACATAGGCCTCCCCCAAGGTTTTTCACAGCGATCGATCAGAAGCGGTCTGCATCCAGTTTGATCCTGCGATCTTTACAAGGTCGTCTGTCCATTTTGTCGGTGTCCTGTCTTTGGTCGAAGGGTTCCAAACTAGAACTTTTCTGCCCCAACGGCCATCAGTTCTTAGCGCTATGTGCCTTGCCCATTGCCTCTTAAGCTTACTGATTCTCAGGGCTATGCGTCCATGACCCTAGTTCTACGTATCTCCTCATTTCTGATTTGATCTCGTAGAGAAACACCGAGGATAGCCCTCTCCATCGCTCGCTGTGTGATTTTGAGCTTCCTTATAAGGCCCATAGTAAGAGACCATGTTTCGGATCTGTATGTCATCACTGATAACACACTGGTTTAAGACTTTCGTCTTCAGACACTGAGGTTATTGAGACGAGAAGACACTCTTGCGCAATTTCCCGAACGCTGCCTAGCCGAGCTGCCAAATATGAACCCATCAAACTAAATAAGATCACCATAGAAAAGGTTTATTTTTTAAATATCGTGGCAGCATAATAACAGACGACTCCGGATGCGCATTAGACATAAAAATAGACTAGCCATGACAAAGAAAGCTTTTAATGCCAAAAAAAATGTTTTAATCCAGAATATCGTGGACAATCCGAAAAAGGCTAATAAAGACATACATCTGGAGCATCGCTCTGTACGGTAGTGAAACGTGGGTAATAATAACTCAGCGTAACAGAGAAAGAATAGAAGCGTTCGAGATGTGGCGCTGGAGAACGATGGAGAGGATTAGCTGGATGGAAAAGAAATCTAACGAAAGAAATATACTTCAAACAATTGAAAACCGGAGAGGGAAGTTGCTTGGACACTTGGTACGGTACAACAGCTTGATAAGAATCATCATAGAGGGAATGTTTAAAGCGAAAAGGAAAAGAGGAAGACCTAGAAGAGCGTATATGACCCAAATAAAGGAAAAGTTGGACGATAAATCGTACCAAGAGGTCAAGGTGATGGCTTGGAATAGAGATAAATGGAGAAAACTTCACCGACAAGAGCATAGCTCTTAAATGAAGTAAATGATGATGAAGAAGAAGACACTTAGCCGAGTTCGATTCGTCAATTGACCTCTTTCTCAAAATTGGACCTACCTAATTGGATTACCTACCAAGTAGATGTACTCGTCGACCACTTCGAGAATTTAGTTCCCGGCAGATACTGAAGTGGGTTCAATAAGTGAGCTCGACATGATTTTCGTCTTTTTCATATACATTTTAAGACTTACTTGTTGGGCGACTCGGTCAAGGTCTTCGAGCTTAGTGCCATGCTTAGTAACAGTTTCGGAGTATAACGTCTCCCTGGCTTCCACCTCTTAACAGTGGAATCGCCCTCTTATTCCGTTCGTGTACTCGTGCCGATACGGTGACGTTGTTATACAGATACTTTAAAACCTCTATATACCTATAGTTTATGTGGCACGGGGCACCGCTGAAGAAACCGGAGCACCGCCAAGTTTCGATCGAATCAAAGGCTTTCTCATAGTCCACAAACGCTAAATTAAAAGTGTGAGCAACACGTACTTTTGCACACTCCGTTATTTTAATTCATTACCAGTGTTTTAAGCATCGTTTCTTCATAGTGTTATATATCACCGGATAGCCCTTTGCCACTGCTACATTTTGGTCGTAGCGGAGACTCCGTAGCAGATTGGGATTGCAAACAAACAGTGAGTTTATTTTAATAATCAACCAAGATTTTGAAACCGCCGTTATTGATGTGTCACTGCTCCTGACCTACGACAACCCGCAGCCGGCCCGCTGCTACGCACACATACGCGCGCGCCACAGACACAGCGCTCCAGACTATTGCCGCCTTCTGCGCGTTATCGCGTTCACAGCGTTTGTTTATCAGTCTTGCGCTGCGAAATTGCATAGTCGTCTCGAGCAATGGCTCCAGGTGGTAACAGATGCACCGGCTGCCGTCATCATATACCTAACAAAGATTTCCTCACGTGTGCTGCATGCTCATCCAAATATGACCTGCTGTGTAGTAACGTGGGGCAGAAGCGCTTTAATTTAATGGACAAAGCTCAAAAATCTAGCTGGAGATGCCCTGAATGCCTAAGTCAGCAGCCAAAGACGGACAACACTAACACACCCATACGTCCGTCTCAACAAGTACATTCATGCATTAATACAATTGGCGAAATAACCACCGCAACGGGCAGCACCCCCGACACAGACAGCTCAGCCGCATCGGGACCGGCGGCCCACGATTGTGGCAATGATTACGTTACCGGGGACACACTAAGGAGAATCATCAGGGAGGAAATGTCTGTTTTCGAGGAGAAGATAAGAAAACTGGTCTCTACTCAACTCAAAGCTATAGATGCGCGCATAACCGAATTCTCTGACTCAATCGCTTTCTTCGGCAGTCAGTTTGATGAGATCAAGTCGGGACTTCAAGAAAACTCTTCTTCAATATCAGAACTAAAAAAAGACAACGAAAACCTAAAGGCAACCGTGAAAGACCTGTCTCAAAGACTTCACTCTGCCGAACAGAGTATGAGGGCTTCTAATCTGGAGCTGAATGGGATACCTGAGCACAAAGCAGAAAATCTGGTCAACATCATCACGCAAATTTCCAAAACTGTGAACTGTCCCATTGCGGTGGAAGACGTACAGCATGTCACGAGAGTCGCTAAGCTAAATAAGGAGAGCGATCGACCGCGGTCTATCATTGCGAAGCTGCGCAGCCCCCTGCAACGTGACAACATGCTGGCCGCTGTCACCAAATATAACAAACAACACCCTAAAGACAAATTGTCAACTCTCCATCTTGGAATGGCTGCACCACCGAAACCAGTTTATGTGGCAGAACATCTGACTCCTTCCAACAAATCCTTGCATGCTGCAGCCCGCCTGAGAGCAAAGAAGGAATCATACAAATTTGTGTGGGTGCGCAATGGTCGCATCTTTGTGAGGAGGGATGAGTTCAGCCAGGCAATTATAATACGCAACTTGGACAGCTTAGACTCGTTAAGCTGCGCACACAGATCCTGAAAAAG
>CAUZXH010000433.1:0-46065 GCA_963584085.1 Pyrausta aurata | reverse complement strand
TTCACATTATTTACAACACTCGTAAAGCGGAAATTTTAAAGTTTGGGTTGCTCGGGACGATTTTACATTTATGCAATTTAGATATTATTTTACGGACGGAAATAAATATTTACCTGAGAATATGCTCAGATATTAACTATAATCAGACAAATAATCAGGGTTATTTAATATTTCACAGACCAAAATCCAAACATGGTGTGGCGTGCATTCAATAGATAATTTTATTGATATCTATCAAGCAAGCCAGCCTAAGAAAAATCTGAATAAAACTCTGAAAAAAATTAGTCTTAATCAGGTTATAACTTCTATGAATCGATATACAAAATTCATCGATTATACGATTTCAAGAAGACTTTACGATGGAGAAAGACAGACGACGATGGCACACAGGCACAGACAGCACTATTTCATTAAATAATTTTGCAAGGCGGCTTTGCGTGGGAGATTTGTTGTTGTGATTTTGATGATAATTTACAAGAAATACTGAAATCTGTGATTATTTTAATTTACAATGGTAAGAAGCATTTTACAAGTTTTACACGTTAATCTTTACTTTGCTTCATAATCCCTAAAACATGCATTTCAAATGCATTAATGACGTTGAGCTGGTAACGATTTTGAGCTTTAACTAAGAACAATTTCCTACTGTTTCTTTGTATGAAGGGCTAAATTATTCAATAAATCCCCCAATTTTTTGATGAACCTTATTAGGCTCACCTGAATGCACATATTTAACAAGGTGATATGTTTTGTTCTACCTACCTTCTAATTTGATAAATGTGCACTTTTTTTTGCAAATCTTATTGGTTTTTCTTATTCGAAGGTTGTTAGTAGGATCTCCTTACTTACAAAATTGTATAAAGCATGACATGTGTTGTGGAAAAGTTGTATTTTACTTTGTGCATAATTATTATCAGACATAGTAAATAAATTAATTAATATGCGCCAGACCACACAAATTGTCTGGTTTCTCGGTAATGACCCATTTACACGAGGCCAGTAGACGAGACAGTCCAATAAGCCAGGCCAATATTGGCTTCGTGAAAATAGAGCCAGACCAGTGCATTGGACTGGCCCAAGCCATTGGTCGAAGCCAATCCAATGAAATAGAACGGTTTCGAATTCGCTGGCGCCAGTGCTACTGGCCTTGTGCAAATGGGCCATAAAGAATTTTCTTCCTTGTGTTACGAAGTACCAGACCACGATTATGAGGGGGCGTCTCCCAAATACATATAACGTCCATGACTTAGGTACAATCATTCTTATTACACAAACATTTACAAGGAAGGGCTTGTAGCTTGTTATTGAATGAGTTCCATAATATTTGTACATAAATAATGATACAGCTATATTCTTATCGAATGTAATGATTACAATACAATTACCTTTTGTAATCAGTTTTCTGAAAAAAATATAGTTTAATTTAAATCAAATGCCTCAAAGATAGGGCTAGTTACCAGTCAAAAGTTAGTTAGCCTATCCCTCTGGACTAAAGAAGGACTTCTGACTTTTGACAACTGGGCTGACTGAATAATTTTCAATTAGTGCAATGCAATCCATCTATGCCTCTTATACTTACATTGTATTTGCAAATCTGTGATCAGTAATATAATACCAATAGATATGAAAGTAAAACAAACTATATTAACTCGTCAAGTATGTGTGAACGAGACACAATAGAAATTCCATTGTTATGCGACTCTCGAGAGTCGTTTGATCCCTGACTGATTAATTGAACAGTATAATAATAGCGAACACATAAAAGAAAGGGTCCATACGTACCCAACTCGTATGTCAAAGAAGCCTAAATATGCGGTTCCTAACGTAACAAATTACTACGGCAGGCGTGAGAGACGATGGTTGACCCCTACTTATCTAAACGAGTTGCCGTGTCAATACGCAAAAAATGTAATGAGTAAAAACCATTTAAAAACAATGTTAAAAAAACATTACCTGTCATTATGCCCGTGAGCCGAGCTTCACCTGTTGATGTCACTGCATTACGGAACCTCTTACTATTGTTATTGTTTTCGTGTACTTAGATTGTAAACCTACCTTTGCTAAGCTGTTGTTGTTAACAATAATGTTAATAATGTAAGGGCCTGTATCACCATCGACAAATAAGCGTTTAACTCAATTAAAATATGAAACTTCATTTCGTACGATTCATTTAATTTTAAACTTAAAAAACAAAAAAAAAACTTTAGATTAATTAAGTCTAAATGGATGACGCTGACTAGAATTTATTGGGACATTGTGAAACAGGCCGTTAGAGTGTACTGTGAGTGTAAATCGTAAGTTAACTTGTAAGTCTAACCTAAAACTATAACCTAAACCTAATCATAGCTTAACTAAATACTTAATAATTAAATAATTATATTGTAAGTAATACGATGTCCACGAGAGCTCTGCCGACAAACTGTTACACAGTTTGGCAGAATATCGCATATAAATATGTAGTGTTACTTTTGATAAAATAAACTAAAAAAAAAAAAAAAAGTCCTTTGACTATTAGCATATGGGTTGTAGTGGAGTTGCTTGTTAGGTGTCCCAGCGAATGTACTCCTTCTATGTAATTACTGCTCTTTGCAGCGCAGCTTCAATATGTTGCTGTTTTAGGCCTTGTAGCTTACTTTTTACTTACCTAATAAGGCCTTTTTTCCTTCCACGACTTTTTATGTTAAAAACTTTCTTAATCAGTCAGGTATCAAACGAATGCCGAGAGTCGCATAACAATGGAATTTTTATTGTGTCTCGTTTACACATACTTGACGAGTTAAGTTAATAATCCTGCCTGGTGACTTAGTTCTTAGAGGTTTTAGAGTTTGGGTTGCTTACACTGTTAGGTATGTACTATAGTAGTCATGGCGGCCTTACCACCCTTAGATCCTTAGTCTGGTGGTTATGTGATGTCATACTTATTTTTGTGTCAAGTAAGCAAGCTGTTTTGGTTTGAAAAGTGGTAAGGTTCTTATACCATTGCGAGTTATTGCAGTCAAATCGAGATTGTAATATAAAATACATAATGTACCTACCATTTATTTTGCAATACACCTGAATCTAGCTTTGCCTCAATATACATATAGAGTATACCTTTGCTCTAGTATCGAGGGCGTCGCGCCCTAAATATCTCGAATTTGATAAACATCTCAAAGCGAGGGCCAATAAATTACAGCGGCGCACGCGTCACCTGATGGCGGAAATAACCGGCCCTACGCTAGTGACGTGACATGGGAATGGGAACTTTTTCGATTACTAGCGGCCATCCGCAACTTTGTTCGCGCGTTTTGATACTACTCCGTTCCTGTAGGTGCTAACGTAATGTTTTATAGCATAAATAATTCCCCGAAAGCTAAGCTCTAGAGCCCGATATCTAACATAAAAATAAAATTTCAATTCGGACCAGTAGTACCTGATATTAACGCGTTACAGCGGAACAAATAATATTATAAATATAATAATAAGTATTTATTTATGCTGATCTTGCTTCGATTTCGACAATTCTAGACTAGTAACGTTTATCGAATTATTTCATCATCGTAACATCAACTGTAAGGCGTAAGGACTTTTCCCTTTGTCGTTAATATCATCCAGAATGTTTTTCAAAGGACTCGCATCGATCACTAAAACTATGTTACTCCTTTAAAATTTATCAGTAGATATTTTGGATCATCAACAGTCCAAAGGCAACGAACGAGTCTGGTTTATTTGGAGTCCGGTCGATATGCTCACACAACTTGGCCTTGTAGATAGACAGTTCACTGTAACTACAAGGCTGGTACAGAGGCCTTGGCAATCCCTGTCTTCTGCTGGCGATTATTATTAGAAGCCAAACTTTCAAGGGTAGCAGTACCAATAATCGATATTCAAATTATCGAAGTACACGCAACCCTTTACGTGATCCAAAAGATTTATTTTCCTACGTGACTTCTGAAGACTTAGAAGAGGTGACGTTTCTTTATTTATCTTACGGTGATGGACGATTTTGAAACCGCGGATTTGGTTGAAAAAAGCGGTTTGATTGATCTCAAGGAACTCACGGAGCGTGCCAGGTTTTTAAAGAATATATATAGCAAGTTCTAATCTAATTTTGTATGTTGTCTGTCCTACCGTTTCATCGTGGTTGTCAACTTTCATGTAATAGGATCGCATCTAATGGACTATGTTGCGTCTTTAAACTGTCTACAAAAATGAGGGCAGTAGAGTTTTGTCTGGATATCCCTCTTTCAATAGCGCGTACGGTCACCTCGAGAAGATGACATACGATCTCTTAAAGATCGCAGGATCACACTGGATGCATTCCGCTTGAAACCGAATGTATATATATATTTTATTTTATTATTTGCTTCAGGCAACAAAGGCTATATATAAAAATAAGAGGAAGTGTTAAATTGATGTGCGATAAAAGATGTAAAATGCTTTCAAAAGCGAGACCCGATCTACGCGGTTTGTTTTCAGTTGTGTCCAAATGTTGAATAGTGTTGATGGGGGAGTTAGCTACTAGGAACGTACTAGTACCTATTATCACGTCCGTGAATGATTCATTAATCTAAAGGCTATATGCGTTTAGGCTAATATTGTTATCCACATGTAACATGTGGTTTACACCGTCTACCAAATAACTTCAGGGATTAATTTCCCATTTACATGTGTCTAAACTGCAGGCTTATATCGTTGCCCACCTGTAATCAGTGTTGTGTGTTGTCCGCAGGCGGGGGCCGAAGGCGTCGGTGCGGCTCGCTGAGCGCGCCCCGCTCCCCGCCCCCTCCCTAGCACCACCAGCTACTCAAGTAAGTACCAACTTAAAACCATCCAACTCTTCAGACCCTAAATAAGGTGCTTAGCTCTAGCAGTAAGTTGGGGGTTTATGTTTCTCTCTGATTTTATCTTTTATCTGATAACTAAACATATTGCTAAACTCTAGAAATTATATCTCCTCCAACAATCGCCCTCTCGGGAAATAACTAATTTCCAATGTCCAGTCTATGAAAAAATAAGGGTTTAATAAGGCTTGCACTGATGCTAATGTAGATCCTAAAAATAGTCTCAAAATTTTCAGTAATGGTAAAAGTGGCTTCATAGCCACTGTCTATCTCCTCCAGAATACAAGTAAAACTTTTCTGAGCTAAAATAATAATTTGCTATTTCTTGTTCTCCAGGTTTCTCTCTAGGGAGGTGGATCGTGTGCTCAACAAGTTATCCTGGCGAAGTTCAAATGGAATCCACGCCGGCTTATCGTTTAAAAGGTATGTGCTATTTTCAACTTCCTTCATAGCACAAGCTCGTATCTTTATTATATTATAAACTCAATATTATTTTATAACGGACTTATTGCCTCAACATTACGTTTACTATAAGTTCCTTACAGCTGAACCCCCCTACATAAGCAGGTATACCTTTAGGCATTAGAATTTAAATAACCGATTATGTTACAGTTAATTACACAAATTAGTGATACCCTAGGAAATAGCCTTTGTTGTTGTGACATATTTTATAACCTCAATGCGGGCTATTGGAATTGTTAATGACTTAAAAATGTTCTTGCTCGCTTAAGTAACATCCATCTTAAGGATAAAATATACGAGTATTATCAGACGATACGTTTCAATATTACGAATGATATATAAGCATCTTATTGTACCTATAAACACGAACATCGTTTCGTTAGTTCTCTCCTAGAAGCACAAGACAGAACAAGGAAAGAACTTTCCTGACGTCTATTTATAACTCTGCACGTGTTCCATCTTTTTATACAATAACGGCTATTCTCTGTATTTGGTCTGTTAATATAGCTCTCCAAGTCACGTGTAGTAGCTAAGGGTAGGATACTATTAATAATCTATCGGGTGTCAGGTTAGAAGCTAGCTTTCATAGGCGTTTGTCTTGTCTACGCCTTTCTTGCTTAGTCCAATCGTAGTTCAATCGAAAGCAATACAACTATATCAACCTGCCCAAGCCACAAAATGTGGCATACTCTGTCCAAAAGTTAGCAAAGTTGACAAAACTACAACCAACAGAAAACGCCCAAAATGCATCCAGAAACCACGGGACCTTTGTTTCCCTATTTCTGAAGCGTTCACGCCATACGATTCCCGACCTTACCGATCAAGTAATAACGCCATGTTATGGTCTGTTTGGGTGGATCAATACTACTAGAAGGCAAAGCATGGGGTTCGATCCCGTACACACACCAGCGAAAACATTTTCCCTTGGCGCGAGAATTTTACGGTTTTGGATGCACTGTGTTGGGACGTCGACCTTTTTTGAATTCAAGGTACGAAAAAGTTTAGACCAAGATGAAAAATCTATGAGTAGTAAATGATGATCCGCACAAAAACCTTATTGAATCATTATACAAATGATAATGTTACCTCAACAGATATTAATTGCCTGTTTTACTTAATTATCTAGCGCTAAAATATAAATCGTATTCTTAGATTTTACTTAAACCGTCGGAAACAACTAATTGGGCAGACTTACACGCCCGCATCTTACATTACAAGCGTCACGCAAGGCATTCAACTTGTTATCGCTACGACTACTTGCCAAACGCAGTTTGATGAAAAATTCAATTCATTATAAAGTTACTCAATTAGCGCATTTAGGTATTTAGTTTCAATAAACGCACGAATGCCCTTTAATCAGTCAGGTATCAAACGAATGCCGGGAGTCGCATAACAATGGAATTTTTATTGTGTCTCGTTTACACATACTTGACGAGTTAATTCATAAATTGTTGAACCCTCGTGAACTCGTAGACATCTGTCTACGTCTGCGAAGGCAAGTAGTTACTGAAGCTATCGTTACATTAATATGAAAATGTAAATGAAATAAATATACCCCTATAAATATATCCAGTAAAAGTTATGTTATTAAAGGTAAATGAAGTAAATGACTCTGTATCCTCGGCCATCAAAACTTAATGTTATTATTATGTTCACTGAGGTGAAGGCAAGATGAATATAGCTATGCCCTTATCATTTGCCCTGTGCGAAATGACTCGCACGTAATGCGTGTAATGATATCGAAAGTACGCGATAGCTACCTGCTTGTTTCCTTTTAAGGGCATTATTATCCGTATATGTAGCAAAGCAAATGATTATCACGTCATATGCCCTGAACTTCACACATGAACACATCATGACTTGGGTATGACAATGTTTTGATCAAGGAAATGTTTAAAATCTAAAGAAATTTTATCCGATTGACATCTATCTGCATTCTACGAAATTCCTATAGTATCGAAAGTTAAGCTAATCTATGTTATGCCAATGAAAAACTTAGATGATTTATAAATTTTTCTGGTGCAACAGTAATCTGTCTTCAAATTAAATCAAGTTTAAAATATGAATAGCTGTCAACAAATCATCCATATACAACAGCTGTTTCACATCTCTACTAACGCTTAGCTAAAACAAACAGCCCTGACCCTATCGCACATAGTCACGTGCTCACTCTCGTAATAATACTACCCTGTTGTGATTTGTTTCACATGTCGCTGCCACGAGCAGACCCGCGAACACTGAGCTGAACGGTTCCCATATATCAAATGGGGTGCTAATGACAGGATCGATATGGAATACACCCCTACCTAGCACATTTTTATCAAATCACAAGTGCTTAAGCTGCACATATATCAGGATTTTTCGTACTGACTTTCACCTTCTTTGGTTTCGGAAACAAAACTATTCTGTAACGGTATATCTATGTGCAAACTAATTATTGACTCTGGTTGACGTTAAAACAGAACATGCATCACACTATCGCATTTAAAATAATAAATAAAGATTCTGATGTAATAAGAGAGCTTTCCTAGGTTTGTGGCGATAAAGTTTCATTCAAATGAAGTCAGTAGTTTTGCTCAAAAAGCAATAAACATCCACTCATACTTAATATTAGTGGAACATAAACACCTAGCTAAACGAAGAATATAAAATGAAATTAGAACATACACCGGTACTATTTCGCGTACTTACTTCCACTTGTGTTTAGAATGGGTAAATAGATATGCATCTTGAATTCAATCAAGCGATGAACTAGATACATTTGATTTGCTACATAATTATTAATTACTGCAAGTTATAATGGATGTAATAGGTTATTAGCTTTTGCTTGCTTACGTAATTGTTATGTGCTTTCGTGTATTTTTCGTGAAACCTTTTGCTGTTATAATAAAAAAAAACATTAGGTTTCCTTTCATACCACACAATGTCTAGTCTAGACACATTTATCAGGATAAATACCATAAAACGAGCGATAAATTGAGTAACATGACAGGTTACTTCTATCTGCAAATTAGAAGCAAATAGCAATGAATACAGAATAAGTTGGTAACTGCAAGCGCCCTATGTCATAAATTATTCGCACAGAGAGGTCCCCGTCAAATATGAGTGTAACAAAGTTATCTGCACTGACGTTAATAACAGTAAAAGAATTGAGGGGAGACTCTTCGGCCCTCGGAATAATCTCCGTGTAATCCTTGTCTTCGTCAGGATTGACTTTGACAAATCGTTTTGGAATAAAATGAGAGTTGCGACATATTTTCACGTTCAATATCTGAAAATGGTTATTTATAGTCAGGTCAAATTTGACTTAGGGGATTAGCTCAACGAGTAACTCATTTGCCTTTTGTGCCCTATAAATAACTACCGTCATTGTGTAGGCGATATAAATTATGAATATTGTGTCTAATTTTCTTAAATTTTACATCGCAAATACGTCTTCCATATAATGCATCTTACAAACCTTTGCTTTAAAAGCTATCTCCAGAACTACGGATCGATACGATAGCCTAGTGCAGCCTGAGCTTGGCAGAAAAAGTTATATCACGTCTTAAGATCTCTTTATCTGTTTAGCTTTGTGTAAGTTTACACGTGTCACGTGAAATGTGCAAGTGCATATAACTTTATGTGGCTTCGGTCGGGAGAGAGCTGTGTTCGATAGACCGAGACTGCTTGTGCATCGAATACTAACATACTCGATAAGGCGACAGGTCACAGGTTATATGGAAAGATAATTAAAATAGCTTAGAACAACAGAGGTTATGAGATTATTGTTTCCTATCTTTCCATTAGGTATTTATTTAGCAATAGAATATAACTGGTGTTACCACTGAAGCCGCCATTCAGAAGAACTGTTCTTGGATCTAACTCCCCGCTGCCCAGACTCAGCAAACTTCTTAATAAATATAGCCACATAGTCGATGCAAATTTTGACTCCTTCTACAGCTACCGAAAAAGCTCATAAACTGTATAATAAGTACGTCATAGTCTCGAGCGAGCAGCTTGCCTTATATAAGATTTCTCGCTTTTCTTTGTTGAACGATATTTTTTTTTAATAGTTTTGTTATTATATTGCATGCTGTGTTTACTTGTAAGTAGTCACTATACCTAGCCTAAGCATTAGAAATATAATATAACTAGTTTGTGTAAGTTGACTGTAAGTAAGCCATATAAACAAAATAAAATAAAATAAAAATAAACTGCATAAGCGCGCTATATTAATACATGCATTTGTTACTCTTTGCTATATATCTTTCGGAGCTACTAAAGTATACGTAATGCGTAATGTAAATTAGAGCCTGGCGAATATACAAACTCGTTATTGGCCACATCTTTGGGCTAAATAAATATTCGCCACTGAGCAAGACCAACCACTACGACAAAGGTCGCACTTATCGACTACAAGAAACGGATACATGGTTATC
Organism: Pyrausta aurata; assembly: GCA_963584085.1. Taxonomy (NCBI): domain Eukaryota; kingdom Metazoa; phylum Arthropoda; class Insecta; order Lepidoptera; family Crambidae; genus Pyrausta; species Pyrausta aurata. The sequence continues at coordinate 36,359 of CAUZXH010000433.1, read as the reverse complement.
GCAACATGAACTATGATAGGTAATGGCATCTACCGGGCTATTTATCATCTATCACATGTACTCTATTCTATCTACTATTCTTTAGGCCAGTTTTCGTCTTCCGTTCTTATTATTTCTTCGATTTGTATTCGTCCGTGACCGCTTCCTTGCAAATACGTGCTCAGCATGGCTGCACGTATGACGGTGACGTACTCAATAATATTTATAGATAGGACACCAATTATGGAGATGGTTTATAATTGGGCTGTTGTTTAGAAGCCAAACGATCCGAAAAATTCAATAACATTAGGTCCTTTATTGTTTGAATTGCAATGGTTGTATTTGTCAATAAACTCACTTGAGTGGAGTAATGTATCCTTCATGAATTTGCGTTATCGTTATCACCCTAGTTCAATTCGTTAAGTGTAAAGTTGTTCACGTGAGAACAATACTATTTTACTATTCAATGACATAGTATCGCGCGTAAATAATTGTACCATTTGGATAATAATGTCATACAATTTAAATTAAATAATAGAAGGCTAGCCTGGATTACCTTGTGCTTATTGATTTGAGCACACAATCTAACGCCTACACTACTTATTTGAATGCCTAGATAATGTTGAGCGATAACGCGTGCGAATCTCAGTGCAAAAAATCTGAGTAAATGAGTAAACAAAGTATTACCACTATGTAAAAAATGGACCATTCCGCAATAATTAAAAACATAACATGGCCAATTAGCAATGGCTCTTACACCCGAAGAGAAGAGTTAGGCTCGATTACAAATTGCTCGGTCATGACATATGCTGGACTGGGCTGCATTTGCCCAGCGGAGCGTTGGCGGTGTTCGTCCATACACGCTGTAATATTGGCGAGCTAACAAAGTGAGTTTAATGAAAGGGCCCGGTAACAGCTCTCCGAGGGAAACAACGCCCTCTGTGTCGCTTACACCCTCATTCATTTCACTGCGACCGCGCCTCATCCCTAACGTAAAAGGAGCGTCAACAAGCCACCAAAAACTCACCCCAACGCCGCCCCCATACGGCTCAATTTGATCAAATCAGTCGACCCATATGATGTTACGGAATCAAGCGACAATTGCTTGACGAAGTAAATCCGCCCAACTGAAATTGAACCTTCGGATAATAAAATTGAAGTCTCTTTTCGAAAAGCGTCTGCGCGCAAATACGCAGCCTCCCCTAGGGTTGGCACGGTCGATCCTTCCAGTCGCCTCGCCGGCGTAGCCCGGGCACGTTCCTACACCGATCGCACTGAAACAAAAATAAAACAGATCAAAAATTTTACCACCGCCTCCTTACTCGAGCAAGGAGACCGGTGGCGCTTAGCAAAATAATTTCGCGTCCTTAACACTAGTGGTTAATTTCGTTGAGATACTTTTTGTGTTTAATTTTGGTGTTGACAGAAATTCCTCTGTTTTGTGGATCCTGTCGGACGATCCAGGAAGTGATAAATCAACAGTGGTGTTACCAGTGGTTTTCCTAGCTTCTTCAGTTAAAACCAACAGTGACGTTCTACGCTTCCTTTATTCGCGAATTTTCTGCCAACGTTTGGATCGTGCTTAGTTTTCCAGCTTAGTCATTAGGTATTTACGGTATAATAATATTAGCAGGAGGCTTTTATAAAGAGGTATTGTTTGGAAATTTTGATGTATTGGATATCGTCGTGTGTTCGCTTGTAGTTAGGTACGCATTATGCAAAACCGCTTTTGTCCTTGTGAGACAATCAAGCTTAGGAACAGCAAGTTTCTACGAGTGAACATGCAGAGTTACAGTATAGTGCACAATATTTTAGATTTTATGTAAAAAAAGGAGAAGAAGCGGTCCCAAGAAAGACCCTTGCTGTATTCCTTGGCACAATTTATTGAAACATTCCATTAACGGAATGCAAAACTCTAATCTAATATCATTTAGCTGTTGCTGCCACAAATAACAATTTATTATTATGAAAGTTGCTTCCATTAGTCATTCTGAGCTAGCGCTGTCACCCTTGATAAACGGACTTATCTTCGTGGGTGACGTCACTTGCAAATTATCCTTCAATTGTTTTATGAGACCAAATTAGTAGGTAGTCCGCACGATGCACTCTGCAATCAAGTTAATATGAGATATCCTGTTAATCCCTATTGCTCAATTAGTCGGATTAGGCGAGACCTTGTGATAGGCTTTAGCTAGGTCACTGTCAACAGGTTTACTGATCGGATTAATGTGATCGTGATCTTTGACATCTGCATTTGTTCCGTCTTGAAGCCTGGGGGCGGGTTGTCAATACGCCATGTTTACAGTCGCAATGCGCAAGTCAGCGGTGGCACCATGCCCCGACCCTGGCTTGAAGCCAGATTGTCAGCTGTTACGGCTTATTTGTTTTCTACTTAAGCAACAATGCCTTCTATGAATACATAAGTGGTGGATGTTATAATCTTACTCATATTTTATCTCTACTTTGATTTACCTATCGCAATCTGATTGCTTATCTTATATGTAAACTGCAGTCCTTGTATCGATGATAATATTTTGCTTATGCTCCGCAATGTGGCCTTACTGCTATAACATTAGAACTCTGATATTACTGAAGTAAGCTACATTATCTACCGCTTACCCAAATCTATTTATATCCATAGATGATATTTAATTATTTAAAAACACGGGATGTTTTCTTATAATATGATGTTACGTACATAGGTTACTTGTTATTCCTGTTAGATACGTCTTGCTCTAAGACAGATATTTTCGCACAAATCCATTTTGAAATTCTGTCCATCAAAATAGCTAAATTTATGGAGTTAATATTAAAATTGTGTGTTCTGATCAGTTGTATATTTCTTTCAAGTTACATTGATAGGTATTTTCATAAAATATCCTTTAATTTCAACTGATTCAATCCAATTGAAAATTTTATAAAACCTATTTCTGAAATCGTATTATTTTGTGCAAAACTTATTCGTCGACATTTCTACCCAAGGTTATTTTATTTCCGCCGATGGCACTTGACATTTCAGCCAACGTATTTATCTGGTAAACATTTTTGCCGCTAAACTGAATCAACTCGCGAAAGAAATACATTTTGGTCCCGAATTATGTTACTTTTACTTATGATCTATTCTTCTAAAATCTATCTTTCCTTCTAAAATTTGATTTGCTTTTAATTAACAAAATATTATAATTAACTAAAAGTTTATGATTGTCGAAAGGTTTCTTTAAATAAATGCCCTAATAATTAAAATCTGCTTAAATTCAATAAGTAGTCAAATCAAGTAACACCAATTTTAATATCACCTTTGATTACAGTACAAGCACATATATGTACAAGAAAGTGTTGCTTGAGAAATTACTTGTATGGTTTACTTACCAAATTTATCGTATTGGGTCATGTTGGTATTTGTGTTGTATTGTATGCCACAAGCACTTTAACTTTAAAAGCATTAAAGCCATTTTCCATTGCACCATCCATAATCACACTATCGATGACCACTGAACATTTTGTCCATAATCATACACCCTTCCTAATTACCGGGAACTCTGCCTTGGCTCTTGACTATCCATTAGACCTGTTGATTAATTCCGCGTTGCATTTCACTGCAATTGATCGCCGATGCTTATGAGCATTACCATCGCAAGTGGCTAAGCAATGAGGCGCCGGGAATCGTTGGCCGGCGTACAGACGACATGACATACGTGTCTACACGTTTTAAAGTATGTTTACACTTGCATAAGCACATAGCACTTTGAAAGTTAATGCTGCTTTTGTTTTAATGGCTTGGCTTAGGTAATCATGGAGATGGCACGCCTGTAGAACAAGTAAGCGTTTTCTTTGTGTCATAACCTACCCAAGACTCCTAAGACAGAAGAGTCCTTACTAATGTATTCCGCAGAGTTCATAGTTGTCCCTTGAAATACACTTTCAAAGTTGGATTGAATGTCTAATTGCTGGGAATACTAATAGAACCTAGATCTAGTTTTAGAGTCAAGTGTGTGCTACTCTTTGAAGCTATCGAGTTTCATTAGACCAATAATGTGGTAATGCACATCCATTAGACTCGCCCTGGGTGTCTGAACCATTTCACATTAGCTAAATGACCGATTTAGTTCTAGCTTGATGATGATGAGTCCGCTTACAATTTATTGATTCAGACAATTCATAGATAGATAGATAGATAGATAACTCTTTATTGCACACAAAAATAGTAAATTTACAAATTTGTTTAAAGGAAATGTACAATTTAGGCGGTCTTATCGCTATAAGCGATCTCTTCCAGACAACCTTTGGGTAAAGAAATTATGGGTATGGTCATAGTGATCGAAAGCTCCTTTTAGTGAAGTCTCCCCTCATTGATCGGGGAATTAAGTGTCCCTCCCTGAGTGTGCCTTTGATGGACACGTCTTTTACCCAAAGCTGTATTGATTTCTAGTAATGTTTGTTGGAAAGCTTTCATAGTCATATTGCAAACTTTCAATATCCAGCGACCGTAGTATTTGTGTTCATATCTTGACGAAGTCATTTTAGCAAACGGTTGAATTGTGTATGATTTGTTGTATATTTGTTGTAAATTTCATTTCGTATTTCCTTGTTTGGCTGTATCTATTTATTTTTTGGTCTTGTTTTACTTACCTAAACACATAAAACCAAGCCCCGGTTTGCTACGTCCCGGATATCTTCTGATCAAGATCATTTATTCACGACGTCTATCAATAATGTAGAACATTGCTGTACAAATCACACGTCAAGTTCTTGTTGTCAGTTGACATTCAGAGCGTAACTTTGTCGTTGCAACCTCGATGTGCGTTCGACTTTACTACCTCTACTCTTACATTGCTCGGAGCAGATTGGTTCGAAGAAATATTGTCTTACTGCTTGTCATCACTTTCTCGAATGAAGCCGTTTGAAATTATCGTAATTGCTGTTGTAAATCATTCGCCGAATAATTGCAAAGATTTTTTATAGATTATTAAGTCAGGTATAGGCAGTTCTGATATCAAGATGATATTATTGATGGCTATCAGTAAAAAAATATTTTAAACATATAAAAAGTAATTTAAAGAAACATAACGTTTGAATTTCAATATAACATTTGAAGAAACATAGCATGTGAAAGATTTTATCAGTCTGAATCTGAAAAGAATGTAAAGACTTACACCCGGCCAAAATTGAAAAAAAAATCGAAATATGTAGTAATAATTATAATTGACTAACCTAAATAAGCTTAGCTAATTTACCATTACGGTATCAAATGATCTACTATTGACATAACTCAAGATTCACGTTTCAGAAATCCAACACCGTTCTACAAACATATGTTTGCGGTGAAAATAAGGTTAATGCACCACAAATCGATTGCGATGTCGATTACGAATTGTTAATCGATGGAGGTGGACACTGACTATTGCTTGCGCTCGCGTCTATTCTGCTTGCGCGCTTGCTATGCGCTTTCTTGCGTGATGCGTCGTTCGTTACACGCTCTGCTACTATTGTTGTTGCTATCACTGGGTATTGACCTCTGTTACAGCATGTTGAGGAAAGTCGATTTAGTCCTAATCGAGACATTGAATAAAGAATCGACAGTTCTAATCGAAAGGACAATTCTGAAAGCGAAAGCGTTGGTTAAATAACGCTAACTTGTAGGTACTCTTTGTAGCCGAACAACGTATTTTTAAAAAAAAAGAACCTAGCCTAGTCTCCTAACCTTGAAATAATTATATATGTAGTTTCATCTCAGATTGCAACTGATTAAAGTTAAGCAAATTGTATTGATCTAAAAATTTGACGTCTTAGCTGCAATTGAATAATTGTTAGAATATCGTACGTAATCCTTTGATAATCTATTTTAATCAAATATTAACCAGATGTGATACAAATGAACTCTTCTATCCTCCTGCACCGAAACAATATCCCACCAGTCTCTGGTGTCTGTTTAGCCGCACGCTGCGCCCGCGCATCAGTGCGTATACGCCAGTCTCAACACGCAGACCGCGCGCGCACGGCTCCCTCCCGCGCGTTTTTAAATACCGAACGCGTTTTCTTTTCAATTTCAAAAATGTTTATCTTTTAATTTTATTTTGGTTCTATTAACTTTTTGAATTAATTTTAGTGTTTACGACCAGTGACAAATGAGTGCTTGTGAACATTTTGCATTGCAAAAATATTGGTTAATTGAATAAATTATCAGCTTATCGGCGGAATGCGTAGAAATCGTTTCGCACCACCGATTCGGCGCAAGACCATAGTGGAGGACTGACAATCTACTCTTAGTGGGTACATCTGTCAATTTCAGGCCTCACCGCCTTTGTTTTACGCAGACTGCACCGGCCGATTGGTATACCGTTATAATTACGTTTGTTTGTACTTTTTTATCTTTACGTTGTTGTAAAATCTACTGTTTTATGAATGGAAACACGTAGCCTTCAGCGTTGAAAATAGAGCAAGAGAAACTGGATTTTATTTTAGCAAGAGCGAATTTACGATCTATCGCCTATTTAACGATAGATCAATGTAAATACACGCATCCGAGAGGAAACAGTAACTGAAACATTGCCAAAATATTTGCGGATTGAATGAAAGCTTCAAATACCCACATATTTTCTGTATCTCATCGAATGCAAATTAATCAACAAACAACTTCTCACTTACCAAAAACATCTTTCATTTCTTTAGCAATGACCAATTTCTTGCAGTTTTCCTTTGGGTGGGTAGCGCTAACGTACTCTACAATAAAGTCGTCAACGTTAAAGGTTTTATTTAACTGACTCGGGTGTCAGTTTAATGCACTTCGTTGTAGCACTTAACTCTTAAGAAATTGTAAATCTGAGCACCTTTGAAAGAAATCCGGAAACGCATTCAAAGCAGTTTTCCGACAAGAAAAGACACTCCGTCAAATTAACTCGCCAGTTTAAATGCCGGATGTTTACTGTATTTCTTTTTACTGTATTGCTTACTTCTCAAGCAACCCCATCCAGATAACCCTTATGTCTTGGAAGTTAAGTCCAAAATCCATTGGCTTGATTTTACTTTTGGTCCAGGGCGCGTCTTTATGTTAGCTCGTAAGTCTGAAGAAAAGGTACACATTGCATTTGTCTCACCCTAAATTGATTCTGTTTAGAAATAAACATCAACAGTTCCTAAACCCGTGTAGTAAAGTTCATATTTTGTAATCAATGTATTTTTAAATGAGTTACAACATGAACAGTGTCTTGTTCCGCCATTGTTTTGTCCTGTTTGATGGGTGGTCGTTATTCTAAACACTGTTGTCACAACAGTGAATCAGTACGGTAGTAGGTTATTAGAATAAAACGCAAAGAAGCTTTATTGGTCGCTTATACTATGCAATCATCCACGTAATATAATACATAACAAATTGGAAGACACTCTCGTTCAATGTATGTAATTAATTTCCTCATAAGCTCTTAGTATTCACTTCCTTAATTACGAGATACGATACGAATTCCTTATTTAGATTATTTGGAAAAAAGAAGGTTCGTCCATAAACAATGGCATAAGGTGACATCATTGATGTTCTTTTAAAAAAAAGTACTGCCCACGACCACATACTGAATCCATAACAGAAGGAAATGATCTTAAGTTACTTAATAAACTACTACATAATGTAATATCAGGAGCGTCCGAATATTACACCAAACACAATCTCTATACCTAACTAATGAAATCAGTCGATGAAAGATCAAATCGTTGTCGATTCGATATGAGATGACGATGCAATATCAGAATATTTCTGCGTTCACGTTCCCACGTCTCTCTTCGGAAATATTTCACACATGTTAACTTGTACGTCGACGGATGTAATTGCACGAATTGATAGCTGTCTTTATGTATATTTAACCTGTCTTTGCAACTTAATATACAACGATACATGGAAAGTTAGCAATGAACTGAAAGACAAGGCTGTAAAATTGTAAAAAAACGGATGCGGTATTTGAATGAATCAAGAGGGATTTAAGTGGGTTCATTTGACATTAAAATAAAATACATACAAATACAAACTTGCGTGAAAACATATCAATGAACAGTCAAGGTTGTATAAATAAGAAAGAATGTTAAGTATTATTTTGGGAAGCAATTATTCAATCGCTCGGCTCTCTTATTTAGGTCAGGGTATTTAGTTCGGCAGCTAAAACCAATATTTTGAAAGTGGAGTCATTTTATACCTCATTTCATTAATTAATGTTAGTGATAAAACTGCTTATTGGGACTACACAGCCAAAACTCATTCATGGACTGAAGGTCGAGATCATTTAGTGAAATGGATCTTACATTACTTACGAATTTTTAAAGGGATGCGCTTTGATCATCATTGTAATTCCTCCGATAATACCTCCGAGCTCATGCCAGAAACTGACAAGGTGTCGCCGTCCACGGACACGTCGTGGAGGACATCATCATCATCAATTTAAAGTCATACAAATGAGTAACACTCTGAATAGCCTTAATTAACGAAGTTTTCTAATGAGTGCGTTGTCACCAAGACCAACGGTTCCCCGAAGGAGCGGCCGCGGAATGCCAAACAGGCCGAGGTTCAATGCCTGTTCAGTGCAAATGTTTGATAATCAAAGTCACGTTTGATCAAGCGATTGTTTTCGCTTATAGAATCAAAGGAAGGTTGGTGAAGCTGATTTACCTTTTGAAGTTTAGAACTTTATGACGACGAAGTGAGGGAAAATTTGTTTTTTCATAAATACATGCTGAAGTGGTTACGCTAATTGACCTGAAGTCCCTAAAAGTCTCCAAGTTTAACTGAGACTTGCGCAACGAAGGGTTATTTTGGGTATCGCTTCTTTTTAAATTAAATTATTCCTTTAGCAACCCATCACAAAGGAAAAAATATTGCCAAGTAAATGGAAGCCAAATTATTACGTGACCTTTAAACCCAACCTCTTACAAATTATTCCAGAAAGAAATTCTGTAATGACGCAATTCCATGAAAGGAATTTATTTTCGGTGACACAACCAACATCCTTAAGTAACATCTTAAATTCTCCAATTAATGCTGACACAGATGCGAATTGCCCATGTCTATAAAACATCCTTGGAAATATTATTCAGTTGTCAGTCAGATGTCGATCGCTTAATTATATTAAAAAACGTATACGGCCCGTTCAATTCAAAAGGCCTGATAGCCACAGCTCTAAATTTAAGAAAAGCTTACTTTCCAGTCTTTAAAGTTTCTAAAGATATCTTGATTTATAACAGCATTTTCTCTTTACATCACTAGAGAAATCCGACATTTCTGTGCTACAGCTGAAAGTCATTGCCATCTAGAAACCAGATAACATTAAGGTTAATATCTCAGAGTTACAGTAACTGCAAACTGCAAACTATGGCAATAAGATGACTGGGTAACGACTTAGGCCACAATGTGCGATTGCGCATGTCTACTATTCTATTGTCGGGATGACAGTGCAGTGCACACAAATCGAGATATTACTGAACTTGTCAAACGCCTTGCAATAAAGTCGCGAACATGATTCTAATGGTTTCATCCGGTTTTTTTTTTTCAGTAAACTGCGAAATGATAACGATAACTCAAACAAACATTGCTCAAGTTAGACCTTGCAAATGCATAGTCTGATAACACGCGGATTTAAATGTTTATGCTTTTGAATCAGTATCTTCTCAAATCTCAAACTAGCTTCCTGTTTCTAGGAGTTAGTTTTTTGTGATTTTCTTCACATTTGAACTCAATAATAAGTAAATATGGCACTGAAACTAGCCCTTTTCCAAAATTGACTTAGTTAAACGCTCAGGAATCGAAAGGCTGCCGGCGGTCGCGTAAACAAAAAAATGACAACAGAATGTCGATGAACACATCCGTGAGTGAGGGTTTAATGAGTAGAAACAAAAGTTGCAAATAAAGCAACCTGTACTTATAACAACCCTTTTGCTCCACTACGCTTTTTGTCACAGATTTTTAATCCTGATTTAAATTTTCTTAACAAATACCTTGCAACTTGTATTTATTTGCATACAACTAATATAAAGTGCCGTTAGCAAAACCTTCACTATGTATGACTTGCAAATCTCAATCTAATGTATACTATGCCTGCAAATGTAAAGGAAGCCGTAACGTGAAGACGTATGAAGTCCGTGAACTACCGAGAGGGTAGCTAAGCTACTTTAAGCTGAATTTTAATATACTCCTAGGTACTATTTTCTACAAGGAATAACAAGCATTTTTAGAAGTCCCATAAAATATCCTGAAAATAGATAATGACTACGTGCTTATAGATGTCATCAAAACTGTTGGTGGATATTGAAAAAGTGGTAGAAACTGATAAATGAAGCTACCAGAAAAGATAACCTGGGTATTTAAGTATCACATCAACACTACATACATAACAGTACCATCCCCATTTATCGTTGTTTGGCAATCAACAAGGTCTGAAAGATTGTTACCCAAACTTTTTGCTGGTTAATAAATTAATCATAACCATACGTGACAATATTATCAGTTATATTCGATGCGCAATGCGGCAAATCTGAGATTTTGTGGCTGCAATTCAATGTGAAAGAGTTGAAATGTTATGTATTACGAGTATCTCACGTGAAATATTCACGTCAATTATGATAACTAAGTGAAATGGAAATGTCTCGACGTTTATGTATGCGCGGCAGATGTATCATAAGCGAACTTTCTTTGTCATTAGTAGAAAGGAAACGCAGTCACGATCTTGACCTACGTGTAAAATGCTGTAATTACCGAACTTACGTGTACTGGGGATCATTGCCCGGTGGTAGGTAATCTTATTTAGAAACTGTGACTCATCGGCCCGTACTACTAACGTGCTCTTGATTCTGTTCACTGAGTGGGGCAATGAGGATACTTGCTTCTGTCTAATGTTAATAACATGAAATAATTATTACCTTAAATTGTACATTTAAAAATACCATGATGCTAATAAAATAACACTCGGGATAAAATTATGTTTGACACAAATAAAAACTGAACGAAAATCGGTCCATCCGTTTGGGCGCTACGATACCACAGACTGATTTTCTATGCATATTTTGTGCTGATACACATACATACTCGTTAAACTTATAACACTCTTTTTCGTCGGGGGCTAAATGCCTGCTGCTGTGCTTGATGTTCATGGCGAAGTACAACTGAACTGATAGCACATTTTCAGGATCATTCATGGTCCCTAGACGTGGGTATGAAGAATCTGAAGACATATTTATATTAAAGTTAAAGATTTATTAATATATCGCGCAATCATTTTTATTTTTTTGGTCTCAAACTTGAGCCACGATGTGATGCGGGTTTTATGTTGTGTTTTACACTACTCAACTATTTATTACATACGTATACACATGTGCGGGAGCACGTTATGTCGTAGTACGTACTAAAATGTCCGGAGTAGCGTGCAATTGCCCGTACTATTGTTAATTAGCTCTATGGACAATTAACAGGATAAATTGTGTTTACACTCGTGATGATGATAACTTACTCAATGCTAGTTGGACAGTATAATTGTGATATTTATGTCATACCATATCATCATAAAGAGAGAATAATATTAACGGTTGAAAGCACCTCATTTGTAAAGCAATGTTGCATAATTGTATTAACTCCATAAAAAAGTACGATAAAACCTATTGACTACATTGTGATACATGTTTCTAATATGATTTATGAAAGCAATGATTTATGTAACTGAAACAACACGTTCCCTGTTGTATTGAAAGTTACATTTCTTTCTATTAATTAATGCGTTCACACGCAATTAATTATTGGTAACTATGTGTCCATTACAATCAATTAGTTAACTAATTTACAAGTCAATTTAATTGGATAGTCATTCTGAAAATAAAAAAATCCTTTGTATAAGTTTATCGTTCTAAAACTATTCATTCAATTGTTCATACATCTCCTGTTACATCGCGTGTGTGGGTGATAATAATTGGCGTAATCACGGATTTGGAACCTATAAAATTGCCTTTACTACCACCGCTCGACAGATACGATGGCACATCAAATTCAAATTAAAGACAATTTACCGTCATAAAAACAATGAATCAAATGTAACTGTAGTCGCTAGGTGACTATTTTCCGGGCTGATAGGATTTTTATTCATAATATGTAAAGTCTAAAGCACTAGTAATTAAAGCTTTCATTCCTATATGGACCATCTATTTCATAGGGCATCTCGATTTACTTGCTCACTGTCTCAAAAATCTGGAGCCTATCTAAAGTATCGTCTACTGCAAACAATACTAATGACAACTACCGTTCATGTCTTAGCTCGTGGATCGTCTTAACGATACCGCCTTTTGTGGTCCATTAGGGCTTTTGGCTCAGCAATAAACCGGCGCCGCAGTGAATCATGCGCAGGCGCAGGTGAGACGACAAATGGCGGCCGCGCGTCTGCCCTGCGCGTGAGTCATCGTCAGCTGGACATCTTATAGATTAGTGGACCACTTTCCCTGGGGCATCCTCATTTCGTAGGGCTTCCAAGGCTGTTGTTTGTAAGAAGTGGTCCATATTATGCTTTAGGAGTCTTCCTCGCTCCGCCAGGTCATCCAAAATGAAGTCAAAATCTCTATACGTATTATTTGAATCAAAATTACACTGACTGCTTTTAGTATAAAGCCCGTTCCATATGAAAAACCTAAGGACAGCAGTGTAGAGTTAGTCCTTGTAGAAGTTAAAGAAAGATACAAATCTATGAATGTGAATCAGTAAGCCGTTAATTCGATCTTCAAATTAATAAATCTCATATGACCGCGATATTTGATAGTTAATACCTTAAAAATTACCTGTAGTTCCTAGAAAATTAAAATTTTCCATAGCAAATGACACGATTTACACATTAATAATTACTGATATCTCATCTACTTCTCAATCAAGCTCTATCATCGGACGATGTTTACGTAACACCAAGTTACAAGCTGGAGTCGCGTCCATTGCCTCGGTGTAAACTGTGTCACGAGTCTCCATTAAGATTAGCTCGATTGTCTTGGCGTCGGCTTGATAGATGACCTGAAGTACCACAAGGAGGAATAGCTAGATGATATCCGAGATCTGAGTTTGTAACTTTTTTCCAGATTTATTGGAATAAGCTAATACTGGTAACAGTAAATTTCTCAGCCAAATAGTTAATTGGTGTATCGTCAGAAACCAACAGATGTCTTGTTCAGCTACAGACCCATTAGTGTAGGTAGAGGAACTTGGCAATGTTGAGTTTTAAGAATCTTTTTTCGACGCTAATATTTTCATGAACTCTGACTCAATCTTTTGACAATGGTGTTTCAGTGTCTCAGTTTTTTACTGCTCAAGCTCATACACTTGTACATAAACCACTCAATTGAATGCGTGTTTTGATATGTGACCATTCGTCATGTTCTCAGTATTGACCGTATTGTTTTAACAATTGAAATACCATATTCATATTTCTTATTGGCAACAATGAACCATTGTATGTATCGGAAGAATTCACAGGTCTATTTTCAGTATTTCATCCGGTTTATTTCTTACTATTTTGTTATTATTTGCAGGGTGGGAATTTGGTGTCAATTTTTTACTTTAGTCTTCCTATGAAAATTAAAAATGAATAACGGTTTAAAAATATTGTAGTTCTAAAATTAAGTCGTATTGTAGTTTCGTCATCACTTATTAGGCCTTACTGCACCATGATCTGGCCCAACGTTGCAGAATGTCTGTCCGTCTGTCTGCCGACCTTTCCGATTGCATCACGCGAGCCACTTACCTGGAGTGAGTCAGACGTTGGGCGACCGGTTTGAAGCCGCCTGCTCCGTGCCAGGAATATGCACGGTGCACCCGAGATAGCCGACAGGAAATTTGACATTGAAATACGAGTAACAAGACAGCTATACAGCTCCAGAAGTCTGATTTTCTGTTACTGTATTCATATCTTGGGAGTTCTAGAACTTTAAGTACGCAGTTTTTTTTAAACGGGACTTAATCATACATGAATTTTGTGATTTAAAAAATGTTTTCGCAACATCCAACATCATCATAGCGTTTTTAAAGGAAGCCTGAGACATTTGAGATAATATCAATTTCAGTCAAATTGTGGCATAATAACTTTCACTGATCGATACAATCAATTCTATGGAACGAATTGTTTTAAATCGCTAGCATTTGAAAAATTACAGCAATTTATTTCAATTGTCCGTAATCTCTGTAACTTTATCTCTGTAAAGTATGACGGAGATTTAAGTTATTATTTCCATGGCTGTAAATCTTACACAGCTGCTCTATGATGTTCCTGTTTTGCTCTAACCAACATTTAGCCCGAATAGTATAAGAGCCCTTAATCCGTTCTATTTAGTTAATGGCGCAACGTCAAAGTCCCCTAATCTTGCCACCCACACTGGGAATTTCATCTTGTATTTGAACGCTTGATATATCCTGATGCAGCTCTACATTGTTGCCGGCTGCCTACGCGACTAATTTATATTCAACATTGAAATCTTCGATGCCATATTTGAAACCAGCGCCTCCCGTTGTCTTTTTATCGATATTTGCATCATCATTTTTGATAGACAATAGATGGTACTCGACCTTTTGTTTCAAAAGGAACGACATATGAATGTATCTAACGTAAGAAAATGATTTTCAATACCTGACACTTGTAACCCAATTTCTGCAATAGCTCAGAAATCACTTTTGTTCATTAGGCATTGACTTTCAGTCGGGCAGTCCATTAAGGGCTATATCTTCAATCTCTTCCGAAGGCCCCGCCTGCGACCCGTCAGCCGGGTCAGCGTTTCCTTCCGGACTTCACGCCTCATCATGATCACCATCGGACTCTTGGCCTCGTCTGGCGGGAAATTGCCAACGCTTCCTATCAAAAGGAAGTGCTGTCACGGCCCTAAATTTTAATAGCCCTAATGGCTCATATCCTTGGTGATCCTATAAGATAAGCTTTAATTGTCGCTACCACAGATAGACTATTGTCTATATGAACATGGTCGTCGTTGATTGTCACACTGCTTTATTAAATCTACTGCTGTAGCATAATGTAACGCACGATGACACATGTACGCTTAATACGGAACCGATATATTATGTTCAATAAAACTTCCTGTACCATGTATTCACAAGACGTATGTTCATTTATAAATTAACAACAACCCTCGTGGGAATCGCGTGATGAGCCATCATTGTTGTGTAAACAGCTAAAAAATATATACCAAAAACATGAGATTTATCAATGTTACGAGTCATTGTGAGTGCATAATGAGTACTCTAGATTCACAAGTCACACGAATACCAGACGTAACTGAACGGATTTCAGTGCTGGATATTTGTCTATGCTTGCGTAAGCACAAACTTCTGATTTATAGTTCTAAATAACTGGCGAGAGGTCGTGATGTATACCACCACTCTCACTTTCCTATCTCATCTGCAAATTGCAATTATCTCGAGACGAACTCATTTATTCGTGTGCTCGCTAGCGTTTTACGTTTTTTGTATTGTATTGTTTTCTAATATAGTTTTTTTGCATTACATTACGGCAAAACTGTCATGTCACGTTGATTAACGTTCATAATTGACTCTCACTTCTTAAACGTTTGTTATTTAAATAACAACGTGATAGAAATCATTGTCTTGATCATCGCCATCTGGCACTATAATTTTCTTATTATTTTAAGAAACTTAACTATCATCCAGCAGTGAAAAGGCGAACGTGGGATATTTCTTAGCACAGATTCTTGAGTGGGAACTACTTCTTTGTATCGTTTGTAAAAATGTCGTATTACTATTTGACAGTACCCTGTAGAAGTGTGTAGTTACAAAACGAGAACATTCCTTACGTAGGCGTGATCGTAACCAGAAGTGACTTATTCAATACCCTTACAAAAAATCTGTTGAGATGTAAGTTCACAACAAAAACCCAAATATAGTCATTACTCACGTGTATTACGTGTGTGTTCATTGTTATTGTTTTTAACTCAATTATGCATTGTATGGCACATTCTGTTCCTTTATCTGTTTTCGTAACTCTTTGTTATGTCTTATTAGGTAATTCATGAGATTTTTTTTCCATAGCTCATACAACAGCTCTTACAAAGTTCTGAATCTCGTTCGTCGTAACGCGCTTTTTTGTAACTGTCTCTGCAATATGCGTACGATGTAATTATTGTAATGCGCGTCGCCTCGTCGCTATATGAGTTGAGTAGTCACTTTCTATTACATTTTTCGTTCCGCAGAGTTTTTTTCCCTTTCGTGTCGTCTTGCTAATTAATTGTAATTGCTTTCGTTACCATTTCCACAGCTGTTGCGTCATGAAGTTCAACAATCTTTGTGACACGTTCATTGCTATTTATGTTTACATATTTATCACTATACTGACTTTATTTTGTTGTTATTTAGGTACTTACAGGTCTTATCAATTTACTACAGGAAAACGGTGCGTTGTAGAAAAAGTCCTAAACATATTTGAATTCCAAAGCGTGCATTTTATTCACCCATTACGCTACTGGCCGTTTTACCTTAGTTATGCTTTTCCACTGTTATATACGAGCAGTTTTCGTGCTTTCCAATATCGATGGCTCAATCGTTGACAAGCTATCAATTATCTTGTCTTCTCTTTAAATATATCGATCACAACTATTTCAGTAGACTCGCTGATATGCTCAATCATACAGAAATGCCGCTAACTGGTTTAATCTATTTGGAGTAGAGAAATATGAAGTTGCGTTTGAATGGCTTCTTTCGCGGACTCTGACGTCTACTATAGCGGTTCAATAGTAATAATGCTTTTAGCTAAATGTAGTTGTGTAAGTACCTACACTTTTACATCATCCTACATACATGAAAGACAAGGTATAAACTCTATCTTATTTGAGATAATGATGAGTATTTATTTATTTAAGATTTGTTTTAGTTAATTTATTAATTTCCGCAAATACCTGTACCGTGATTTTGACCTTTAAAATATCGACTTTAAACTTTCGGAGAGTGCAAGGAGATACCTACAAGAAGAACATATTTTATCGATTTTGTATCTCAGTCCGGTCGCCAAGGGCGCTTGTCGCCAAGAATGCGATAGGTATGCCGCATTGCAGCCCGATGCATCGATGCACTGACCCGCGGACATCTGGGTTAAATGCGCCGGCAAATGATGCCGCGTTATTTGTACTCGTACCAATATTAACACGTTCCGGGATAGTGCCCGCCTACAGGCGTGAAAACAATAAAACATCTATTGTGTCTGGAGTAGTGTCCCGGAACGTGTTAAACACGGATGGCCTTGAATATTCCGTTGTATAGCACTCTGTAGCAATTTTGCCAAACGTTAGAAGTTATTTTTTTTCGGTATATTTTGACCCTTTATCTTTTTCTTAAACAAAGCGAAGGAATGTGAACGTGAGTACATTTAGCATGAAATATTTAATTACACAACACATCTCTGTGCACAAAACTATCGCTGACCCGCAATATGCCAATCACAATTTGATTTTTAAAATTTAAAAACAATGGCATCTTGTAACGTGCTGACGAAATTCCTCTGAATCGATCAGCATCGTCAGTTTGACACGGAGATTTATTATGACATCTCATTGTTACAACAATTGGTTCATGCGCACTTGTATCATCATTACATTTTAATACTTTCTCCGCACGAAATTCTTTACCGCTATATTATATTCAAACTTCTTCAGTTGATCTTACGTCACTACATTATATTTTTTCGTAAAAAATAATGTGTCGCATCTTATCTTAGGATTTGTGATCCCATTTTTATACCCAATATTTTGATTCGAGAGCATGAATGTGAAGGCACCTTGCATGTTAATTTTTCTCTTCTGTCACTTCATGCTTTACATTGAATAAATTTGCTGTCAACTTAAAGGTTTCCACGACCGTTTTATTCAAAGCCTTAAGGACGAGGTTGTCATTATCTCCGAATATGGTTTGTTTTTGCCACAACTTGCGAATGTTTACTGCATGAAATATAGTGTTGTTATTTCAATAAAGTCGCAGCGTACCAAGTTATAATTTAAAAAAATTACATTTGCAAAACTTTCCTTATTCGATGCCAAAGTAAGAACTGCATTGAGTTGAACTGCTCTTTTATTTCAGCTTAATTGATATCTACTTTGTCTTACGTAGCAGAAAGTGCCTTTTGTCTGGTACCATATTTTTTCTTTTTATGCTTTCATTACTTATTTTCTTGTCTCTATGTTTTGTGACTTAAATTGACATCAATGCACGAATGAAATGCTTTACTCATTTTCATTCAATGTTTGATGTAAACAATACTCTTTCACAAGTACTACATTGGTTTACTGTTAATAACCTACTTCTTAATGGAAGTAAAACAAAATGCGTTAAGTTTACGATGCCTAACGTCCGACAGGCACCAACTCAGGTTAAGATCAAAGATAAATCCCTTGATACCATTGACTCCACAACATTCTTGGGTATCACTTTAGACTCCAAACTACAATGGGGTCCTCATATACAGACCTTGTCAAGGAAACTAAGCTCGGCTGCTTTTGCTGTAAGGAAGATTAGGCGTTTAACTGATGTAGAAACAGCTAGGTTAGTTTATTTTAGTTATTTCCATAGCTTGATGTCATACGGAATTTTATTGTGGGGCTCAGCTGCTGATATAGAATCAATTTTTGTATTACAAAAAAGGGCCGTGCGTGCTATTTATAGTCTAAAACCTCAAGATTCCTTAAAAGAGGTGTTTCGAGAAATTAGAATATTAACTGTAGCCTCTCAGTATATTTATGAAAATTTAATGTATGTACGCAAAAATTTAGATTCATTTACGAAAAAAAGTGATATACACAAATATAATACTAGGAATAAGGATAAGCTTGCTATTCCACAATTCAGGCTTCGAAAGGTTGGTAATTCTTTCATGGGGAAATGTATAAAATTTTTCAATAAACTACCAGAATACATTGTTGACTTACCGATTACTAAATTTAAAATTGTTATTAAAGAAACCCTAATGACGAAAGGGTATTATAAAGTAGATGATTATTTAAAAGATAATAATGTATGGACTTGCATGATAACCACAAACATTGTAAAACTTTTGAAAAGAGGCATTGACAATAGTGACTGAGTTTCTTGCGCAGCTTCTTCTCAGCACTAGCCCACAATTGTCCCGAAGCTGTGGTAGGGTCTATATTGGGACTTGTATAAGTGCCCCCAGTGGGTCTATATGCAAAAATAAACGACTTTTATGACTTTTATGACTTTTTACTTTTCATTAAATTGTTTGTAGTAACAGTTAACAATCCCATAGTCTGATTACATGGTGCCGAATTACATTTACCCTGGTTTTACTGAACTATTTTATTTACGTCTTATCTAATGGTGTCTTTCCATCGTAATTCTAGTTTCTTAATTACCAAAATTATCGCGGTATGAAGTCATATAGCATGGTGCGTGAGCGTCAGACAATCGCGGTGCCATCCATCATGTCTGCCGACGTCTCACTCCAATTACCATGATAGTCGGGTGCATCACTGAATTCCATACACTTTCACCGCTTTTAGTGGCTTTGCTTTCGTACGGCTAATGGCTAAGACTGTTTCTTCTTCGACGTCACTTTTGAGCAGCTGTGAGTCATGGTTGCTGTTTGGTAGTTAGACTCCTTTGTCTTGCTTGGTTTTTGTATCAAAAGTGCGTGTGCCTTATGTGGAAGGGTATGTCATTTAGCTGTAGGTAGGTTTGGTTGTGTAACTGATATTTTGTGTTGTTGAAGAGTTTTCATGTATTATGCTTATAAATGTATCGTCGGAATAAGGTGTGCTTAAAATGTTTGCTTGTGTTGAAACTTTTCTGGTATAATGATTTTTTTTCTATTATTATCCTATCATTCATCCGATGCTCATATACCAAATCTCTACTATATAAGGAATATCCATCCAGTAATCCATAGCGTCGTAAAACGATCACGCAGTGAACGGTTCAGTTCGCGCCTTCAAAAACATAATATTCTATTAATACCGACAACTTCCTGCACAACAAGGGGTTTTGTCACCGCTCCAAAACCGTTCTCCTGTCTGACTCGTAGAAAAATGAGAAATTAGACACTCCGAAAATAAGCCCCTTCCTTTTCGTAATCCGACATTGACTAGATAATATCGCACGAAAGCCGAAAATAAAGTACAATTCTGAAACACAATAAATCAAAAACTTGAGCAACTTCGCAGCTGATCACTGTGACAATAAAAAGAAAATATGTGTGCCGTAAAAGCTACTAGTTTTTTCGCCTTGTCACGCGATTCTTGACAGAAAGGGGACGCCATAATTAATCTTTTATGGAAACTAATTTCGTTACGGTAAACATATTCTTTCAGCTTGGGACTGTATCATAGTTGCGAAATTGCGATTTGGAAATTATAAGATGCTCACACATATTTATCAGAATTCATTACCGGCACTTCTACTTTAATCATATGTACAGTAGTAGGCCAAGACGATGCAATAGCCGAGCGCACTTAAACCTTCGCCATTATTACGCTTGCACGCGAGCTATTGAACTATCCGTAAAAGCTGTGAAAGCATCACTTACTACCGCGGCTTGCGGTCGGGATGCCCCAAATCCGTAACGACCTCCTCGGCCGCCGTGCGTACAACGTAACCTTTCTCCTAATACTACACTCCACATTTGCGTAACAGTTCATCGACACTAACACTTGTAGCCGTCTATGATGACCCAATTTGTCGCGCCATATGACTTATTAAAACAATCTCATGTGCCGTCGCTGACTCATTTTCATTTGTCCCTAATTCTTCAGTGGCTATCTTTGTCTCAATCTATTCTACATTGATGATATAATCATTGCGCCCGACAACCTGCAAACTCATGTCGATAACTGGATGTCTGCGTGTTTAAATGAAAACTGTTTCAAGAAGCTACAAAGTCAAGAGCGGAGGAGGGCCATCGAAATATCGTCAAAGAGCTCTCGCGATGCGGGTCAAGAGACGCGAAATAACTAGACGCGGCACAAAAGACGTGCCACATTTGACTTTGCGGCACGACCCGGCATCACAAAGTTTACAAACTTGCCAAGGAATTATCTGCCAATTTAATAGCACATCTAACCTTACACATGAGAAATTAGTAATTTTATTTCAGTCTCACGTTTACGATGAACGTCGTGTGTAAAGATGTATTTCGGTCTCTCACACCCTGCAATCGCTGAGAACGTGATTAACATATGGCGCATGATCTGCTCTTCATTCCCCCGATTATGCAATATGTGACACGTCGTTTGTTTTAACATTCGACTTTGTTTTATTTCCAACTGCTTTGGGAATTGTCATTTTCTCATGACTAACATAACAAGCGCTGCTTACGTCCACTGCACAAACGTTTTCATTCATAAATTTTATGTAAGCGCCGTCGGCTTCATTACTTTAAAAGCTTTGTAAAAATTCAAACTCATAATATTTAAGTAATTTTTCACAGAACGCTGGCATTGTTCCAGCGAGCGAATAGTTACTGTATGTAATAAATTTAAAATTCGTATCACCCGTAAGAACCCTTTGGTGTATCTAAATATATTTCTTGTTTATTGCCGACCTATTTTGCGAAAGTAATCCGGGGCGAGATAATGTAAAGCGTTCTGGGGTTTATTTTTGAAGCCATCGCTTTAGGTCGATTGTTGCAAAAACAGGTGCGCTACATCAAAACAAATCACTGTACAATTTGATACGAATTATGACGGTATCCAATACACCTACGTACCACTTTGAATATGGTTTGGCCTCCACTGCTAGCGTCTAATTTTACTCAATTCACAGTTAAATGCTTCCAACAACCAAAACACAATGCAAACAAATTGCCTAATCTAAAAAAACAAGTGTAACAGAAATGAGTTCCCGGGACTACTACAAAGTGACGTACACAAGCAAAGACGACCGTCCTATGATGTCCACTCTGGATTGCGTTCTCGACAACGACACTGAGTTTAACGCGAACCAGTTCAAATTGTACGATGACTTCACCACCGACCTACGGATGAACTTCAATCCGATAAGGAACAACTTCCAAGAACTAGCTAGGAAAGAGACGAGGAGAAGGATCGGGGATCCCAACGATTCTGGTGTCGACATGGAGAATGGGAACCCTCTCGATGACGTGACTGCGTCTAATGATAGCGATCTGGTAAGTCTAGTACGTAATTAGGGACGCATAACTGTAAACACAAAGCTGTACAAACGTTATATGGTGTGAAATTAGGTTCTCGGAGCAAAGTGATATTTATGATTTGAAATGGTCGCTTTACGTTTCTTAATTATTTTTTTTTCTTTAGGATAGAGTAATTTTTATTTTATTCGATGATTTTTCTAATTCATTGTTTTATATCGAATCCTGTAATTTGTGTTTCTTATCGCTTTAGGTAGCGTGTTCTTAGTTAATACGTACGTAATAAACTTAGTTTCGACTTTATCGATCTAAATACCATTGCTTATCATCGGGTGATCTAACAACACTGTGAAGAAAACGCTTACATAGTATTCATTATTAGATTATAATCTTATCCTGTATGCTACGCTTGCTAAATCGATTTTAATCTACAGATGTACTTCTCTACAGTACTAGCTTGGTGTTGTTTCTTGTAGAGCTAACCATAACTTTAACTTACTTAATTTTCCCTTTATGTGGGTTTCGCAAAATCACGCGAAATATTTGATCGTGTAACCTGAAAGCTCTCAAAACCCTTGCGAAGTCTGAGCACCTCTGGACCAGACCGTGATCAATTCAAACCTATCGTGTATGAAAAAGCAAAGTTTAAGGACATCGACCTTTGAACACGGGCAATAATTACCAGCAATGCAAATCTCAGCTAGACCCGCCGAGCATGACAAAGTGGACCCCGTCTGGCCATTGTTGCCTTCCACCGGCCATTGTCCATTCTCCTCGCCGATCGACTGTTTCCGAATAATTGTAACATGCGAAGGAAATTAACGTATAAGTACCGATCGGCGGTTATGTCGATGCAGCAATGATTTTCTTTTTCAGAAGCATAACGACTGTCGTGTTTATTTTGCCGTATTCACTTACTAAAGAGCACTCATTATAAACTTTTCATTTTAGTAAATTAGTGTCTCGTTCGACTGGAGTTCGTTGCTTTAGTTAACGATTGTTTTTTTTACATTTCTTAAATACTCGTACCGTACCACTGAAAACTAAAATTCTTAGCTGTTGGTTGATAATTCAAAAATATATATTAATAACTTTTGTCCTATTTAATTAATCTCCATGTCATAACCACATGCCTCATTCAACGATAGGGAATAGACAGCTAATTATCCGGGCGATGACTTACGTAATGGATGGAATGAACATTGTGTTGTATGTACTAGTGACTCATACTTAATGCTCAAGGCTTGCCCTGCAATTAAGATCTCAGCATCTCCTACTCCAACGCGATAGTTTAGCATGTATTTGTAGATGACTTGGTTTTGGTATATACCCAGTTTGGTAAGAATGACAATAGAATACAAATTATTTCCAAAGAAGCGTCGCCTAACCATGAGATAATGTAAATGTTTTCCTCTGATTTGGCTTTTTCTTGAAAACAATGACTCACGTTTGATGACAATATGGCTTGTTTTAGAATGCACAGCACTACAGTTATGTACAAGTTTCCGTTTTTGAAGCACTTATATTATGTAACGGCGTGTTTTATTATATGGCATAATACTCAACCACTACGAATCCAAACCAAACGTAATGGATTGAGGTAATTATAGATAGTTGCTGTGCACATTTTCCTCACAAAAAATATTTTAGTTTTCGTTGGCGCAGTATTAAGAAATAGTTAATAAAAACACGCATGTGCCACCCACCAGCCTTGACCAGGCGATTTACTACGCTTACTTATTTCGGGCACTCGTCCCCAGCTGATTACCTCTCGACACTTGTAGACCTCAACCTTGACAGCGTTGCCCATAACAGACATCGTTTTAAATTGCTTTCTCTCGACTTGTTTCAGTTGGAGAACGAAGTGATGGTTGATCCTTGGAGCAGTATGGACTCCTCGAATTCACCGTTAACTGACTCCGGACCCTCCGCCAGCGAAGACTGCACCCCCTCCACTTCAAGCGAGCCTCCCCGCGGGCCTCTAGATGCGTCTCCGCTCTCCCCCGACGCGCGCCGCTTACAGAACCCAAAAGACGCCAAACCCACATCAAAACATGTGCCGAAAAGTACAGACAAGGCGCGCTCGCGAGATCTTACACTCGAGCTGGAGACCCTGGAGCCCGACCCCCTCCGCCGGCCGCACTTCCTCGACGAAGACTACCAGCCCCCGTCCCAATCAAACATCGAATGCCGCATCCCCAAACCGCACTTCCTCGATCATTCGCCGTCGCCCGACGAATTTGACGAACGCAGCGATATAACTAATCCGAATTTCCTAGACGATGAAGTCGACGGCGATGACAATTTAGCACAAAAGAAAGCCGGCGCTCTACCAAAGCGACCGTCAAAACCACAAACGTCTACCTTCAACGCTATCGACGATCGGCCGCATAGGGCAAGTTACAGAAGCACTCTGCACTATGGATTAGAAAATGCGGCGCGCTCTAGTGAGCGCGATAAACGAGCTTCCCAACTCTACAGAGGAACGTGGCCCGGGGAGCGCGATGTGTGGACGGGTCACGATTCGTCGAGCGTTCGAAGCTTCTCCAGCAACGGCTCAAACGATGGTCCCAGACCGCCTTCCAACTTGGACAACAAAATGGACTGCGTATTTTCACTGATCTCCCTTTTAAGTTTGTCGCCGGAAAACAACGCGGATCTGAGTGCGCCTCTATTAGAGATGAGTCGATCTGTAGAGAGTTGTATAGCTATGAGACAAGCTGGCTGCATACCATTACTGGTGCAGCTGATCCACTCCAAAGTGCCACGGGATACCCGAGACCGCGCTGCGAAAGCTTTGCGGAACATCATTCACACGCAAACTGACGATAAAGCAGGAAGACGGGAGGCACGAGTGTGGAGATTGCTAGAACAAGTTAGAGAATACTGTTATGTTTTAGAGGACGTTGTTGAATCTCGAAAGGAAGGAAAAGAGGTTATTGAGGATGATGCGACGAAGCATCCGAGTCAGAGCGTTGCTGCTTTGATGAAGTTATCTTTCGATGAGGAGCATAGGCATGTAGTGTGTCAGTTGGGAGGGCTGCAAGCTCTGGCTGCGTTAGTTAGTGGAGACCAGGCGGCACACGGCAGCAGAACAGATGACAACACGTGCCTGACGATGAGGAAGTACGCAGGAATGACCCTGACTAACCTAACGTTTGGCGATGGAAACAACAAATCGCTGCTCTGCTCGTTTAAGGACTTTATGTTAGCGTTGGTGGAACAACTTGAATCACCAAATGATGACATGCGACAGGTATGTAAAGTTATTGTTATTTTTAACTTAGTTAAATATTTGGACGAGCATGTTGTTCGAGATCGGCAGTGGATTCAACGTGGTAGGCAAAAATATAAGGGAGGTTTTGTCTGTCAGGACTCACCTATTATCCGCCAGTAGATGGTTTCCAGGTTGCAGGTGATCACCGAGGACACAGGCACAGTCACACAGGTCTTCAGATAGGTTTAAGGGAAAGCACACGCGAAAATTGAGCCCTGGTAGGTTAGTTCAGTGTCATGGGAACAACGTCTCGAAAGCAACTACTTTACGGGGTTCTCAAACAAGCAAAAAATAGGTAAGTACTCAAAATGATGTGCGTAGGAGCGCGCGCCGCAAGATTAGGATGGCAACACAGGTTTCAATCAAATTATTGTAATGAACACATGTTTAAAAGTGCATATTTCCATTGTTTACAGGTCACAGCAGCGGTATTGAGAAATCTCTCATGGAGGGCGGATACGAACAGCAAACAAGTTCTCAGAGAAGTGGGCGCTGTCAAAGGTTTAACGAAAGCAGCGATGACATGTCAGAAAGAGGCTACTCTCAAGTCCGTACTATCAGCGTTATGGAACTTGACAGCCCACTGCTCTATGAACAAAGTGGCACTGTGTTCTGTCGACGGAGCCTTAGGGTTTTTAGTTGACATGCTCAGCTACAACTCCCCTACGAAGACGTTAGCGATAGTGGAAAACGCAGGAGGCATTATGAGGAATGTATCCAGCCACATCGCAGTCAGAGAAGATTACAGACAAATTCTCCGCGAGAGAAATTGTCTTAGTGTCTTACTGCAGCACTTAAAGTCCCCCAGCTTGACAGTAGTTAGCAACTCATGCGGCACTCTCTGGAACCTCTCAGCGAGGTGCCCTCAAGACCAAGAGTTTCTATGGGACCACGGAGCGGTACCTATGCTCCGCAGCCTTATCCACTCCAAACACAAAATGATAGCCATGGGCTCGAGTGCCGCACTAAAGAATCTACTTAATTCGAAACCGGGGAAGACGCACATAATCTCACTAGATACGACGGCGAGAAGTATGAACTTGCCCGCGTTACCTACACTCGGAGCGCGGAAACAGAAGGCGCTAGAACAAGAACTAGACCAAAACCTAGCCGAGACGTGTGATAACATCGAACCGGCGACTTCACCTATGACGAGTAATAGAGAGGAGAAGAATCTCTTCACTGCGACAGAGAGACAGATAGCCATGAACCTAGAACGGCACAGAATGACATCAAGCTCGCCACTTATGGGGACGCTCACGTCACAAATATCACTTAGTCATAGCGCGCATTTAGCAAGTTATCTAAGCTGCAGTAACACATTGTTGAAAGGTGCTCTAGTTACTCGGTCCACAACAGGCGGGAGTTCAAACACCGTGAACAGATCAGACAGCAAAGATTCCGTCACTAGTACTCATTCGGATTCCGTATTCGAAAGAGTGATGAGAACAGGAAAAGTGCCCGTGCCGACGCCGAGGAGTAGAGACTTGGTGAAGGCCGACACAGGCGGCGAAGTGTTCAAGGTGACTTCGAAGACGCTCGCCAAAGACGGCAGCTACCTCCGATACCCCGCTCAACCGCCGATACCTCCGCCGCGAAGTACGACCGATATAAGAACCAACTTCACAGAGTCTGGTTATGACGTCGACCAAGATTCTTGCGACCAGCCCGTAGACTACAGCAGGAAGTACTCGGAAACTAAAGCGACGGAATCGGAACCGTTAGAGAAGTCGAAGACGGAAACGAAGAAGTATGGCAAGAAGGAGAGCCCGAACACCTTTGGAGATTACCAGGAGACGGATCTGGACCAGCCTACGGACTATTCTCTGCGCTACGCGGAGCATCAGTCCGAGACCGGTTCGGATCTATCGGAGCCGCCGGGGCCTTCGGACACTATTAAGCACTTCGCCACCGAGGGCACGCCGTACGAAACGCCGATCATCTTCTCAACCGCCACCTCTATGTCTGACCTCCGAGTGATAGGAAAAGACGGAAAGCCTAAGACACCTAGCACTAAAGAAAACCCTGAGGTCATGACTCATTCAGATGAGAAAGACACCTGTTCAATCGAAGACCCTCCCCGACATGACAACGACTTAGCAGCTACCACTCCTCAAGCATCCGAATCGGAGCAAAAACGAGGATTGTTTGATACCAAATTCAGTTCCGGCATGGTGAGCCCTGAGAAGCCAGTGAATTACTGCGAAGAGGGTACCCCGGGGTACTTCTCGAGAGTCAGTTCGCTGAGCAGCGTGGGCGAGCCGACGGAGGAAGACTGCTTAGCCAAGAAGAACGCCATGGCCACCATCAACGTGGAGCCGAGCCCAGAGGAACCGAACACTAGCAGTTCTGCTAAAGATAAAGAAGGTAAGAATATTTTTCTTAATACACACATACTTAGAATTGTTGTTGTCACCCTCATAGTATACAAATGAACTCAAGAAAATCAGCATCGTAGCTTTGCTATAGTCACGAGTAGTACTCTACTAATTTTATGGCGAAACATAGCTTACGCTGTTGCATCTATGGATACTTTAATGTTGTTAGTTTTTTGCTGCAAATTCATTTCTCAATCTTTTCTTATATACTCTTGGTCATGATTGGTCGGTATGGATAGCTCGTCAAGGTAGAAATTGCTCGTCAAGGTTGTAATAAGTGTTATTTTTCAACAAAAAAATCTATAAACTGATAAGCTGGTGAATGTATTCCATTTCGTTTTTTTGTATATTTTTTTATGTCCTTTCACATTCCACGTCATAAAGCTCCTAAACATGGGTGATGATAACATGCCCTACACCTAAGTTACGTCACTTTTGAGCTCAGAGCAATGTATCTTACGTTGTATTAACTTATTAACCCTTCCAGGCTCGAAAGCGGTGACGTTCGCCAGCGAGCCGGCGTCGGTGATGGCGTCGGGCGCCGCGTCCCCGTTCGTGCAGGAGACGCCGCTCATGTTCTCGCGCTCGAGCTCGCTCGGCTCGCTGCCCGAGTGCTCGCACGACGACCAGGGCTCCGTGCTGTCTGAGTTCAGGTATACATTTTAAATATGTAAAAGTTAAATTGAAAACTTATAAATAACCCCCCGAGCCCCCTCCCATCAGACCCCCTCATCAACTAATAAAGAGCTATGATTTTCAAACGACTATATACTTACTTACCATATACTTTCAATATCATTGTTTCGAATCGATCGAACATAAAGAAGTTAGTCAGATCCCCACATCAACTAGAAAAAAGCTTATAATCTCCAAACGGCTGAACAGATTTTAACAACATAAAAAATAAGACTTACCTATTCAAAAGCGAAACCGTTTCCTTGTGGCAAACAGGCTATAATGCTGGCTACGTTGCCCCATTGGATAGCTATGCTAATCCTCTGAGCTAGGAACCAGCCAACAGAATTTGGTTTTGGATATTTTTTTCTAAATGTAATCGATTTCTAAATTGGTAAAGTTGGTTTGACTCAATCTTATCTTAGTATCATAATATCATACACCCTAATCGTGTATGTTTCTCCCCCAGTCGTCTGCCATCCGGCTGCATATCCCCCAGCGAGATCCCCGACTCGCCGGGGCACAGCGCGCCGCACTCGCCGCGTCCGCACCACGCGCCTGAACCGCCGGAGCCGACTACGCCCCCGCCAGGTTTGTTTACTTTGATTTTCTTAACTTTTAACTGCCTCGGTGACGCAGTGGTTAGAGGGTAGCATTTCAGAGCGACGGCTGCGCCAGAGGTCCCGGGTTCGATTCCCGGGGTGGGCCAAAAATATGTACCTGGGTTTTTCTGTTCAGAAATTGCCTCACGTTGTTTCACCCCCGTGCCTCGGAAAGCACGTAAACACAGCCGTGGGTCCTGCGCCTGATCTCTCTCCGGTCGTGTCGGATGCTGTCCCATCGGGCTATGAGATTGAAACGAATAGAGAGTGCACCTGTGCTTGCGCACACACTTGTGCATTATAATATAATGTCCCGTGCAGTCAGTTAGTCGTAGTGACTGGCCACCGTAGTCGAAATCGGTTAGGCGGACTGCTATTGCAAGAAGTATACTTTGATATTAAAGGTCTGGGCCGACTACACCGTACCGTGCCATGACCGTGCTAGGAACGTATTAGACACGAAAAGAGCGTATGCTTTTCGTGTCTACTGTACTACTTTGCCCACTGATCGGATCTCGTCCAGTGGGCAAAGTTGCTACGGTGCAGTAGGCAGAAATCTTATCCGTAAACTCGAAAGCCATGGCGAGACGACTTAGATCAATACCGCGAAGACAGGCAAACCCTTACCGCCGACAGGGACACGTGGAGTAGTTTGGGGGAGGCCTTTGCCCAGCGGTATCGCCTAGGAAAAAAAATATAACACTGTACATACAATCATATTTTTGACGACGCGTTTGGTGTATTGGTTAGCGCTCCTGACTATAACGCCGGCCGTCGCGGGTTCGAATCCCGCAAGGGGCAAATGTTTGTGTGATGAGCACGAACATTTGTACCTTAGTCATGGATGTTACATGTATTTAAATATTTATGGGAGACGCCTCCGTCATAATCGTTGTCTGGTATCTCGTAACACAAGGTAGAAAATTCCTTACTTCGAAACCGGACAATTGGTGTGTGGTCTGGCGGATATTAATTTATTGATATTTCCAGAAGCTGGTCAGATGGCGTCGGTGTTCGACGAGCGCGTGTCCCGCTTCGTGGTGGAGCACACGCCCGCCGCCTTCTCCTCCGCGACCAGCCTCAGCAGCCTCACCATCGACACCGAGCCCCGGGACAAGGTACCGTCGAGGTCACCGCCGCCTGACCGCCTTAAAGTCCTATTCTTTTAATTACATATTGATTTCATGACTTAAATAGCAATTATATTTTACTAGATTATACTTTATTAGATACGTCCACTTGTTACCTTTTGTTTTCATCTTTCAGACCTCTCTGAGATTGGTGGATGGGCGTCAACAAAACCCATCTGTTCGGCCTGTAGACGACCAGATAGAATCTGACTCTGAGAGGGATGAAATCAGAGATCATGTCCATCACCTACCACCGTCGAGTTCAACGCCCAATGCTGCTTATAAAGGTGTGTGATATAATAATCATTTGAGTTGTCTCTCGTCATTTACAGACATCGCCGCCTTGCCACTTTCTATCAAAAATCCCTTGCACACACGAACAAACGACGATGCGAGGTGTAAGAGATTTGTCTGTGAATTTTTCTGGATAGTTCATCTAACTAAGCCATGCTAAATCCTCCTTGCGCTTAGAATTGGTTACGAATCTTTTGTCATCAGTAATCAGTGAGTTGTTATTACTACGTATACACGGTGTTACTTTGCATCCTTGCCATATTCGAAGAGATAAAAGAAGGGAACAGTACCTACAACTTTAGATAAACAAGAGACTCCCATAAATAAAGCTCAATAAGTTTTAGGAAAATTTGGTTTTGCAGTACACATTGGAATACATCATTTTTTTCTCGTACGTACAAAAGTCGCAAGTGGAATAAACCAAGTAGGCGTGGTCTAGCCGGCGCGTTTTTGATGTTAGAAAGAGAGCGCAATCGCCGCGGCTCTTTTGTTCCGAACAGCCAACAGTGATGTGTATGCGCTACGATAGTTAATGGTGTGCGTAACAGATTGTCGATAAAATTAAATAATCAAAATTAAAAATCAAAATTTTAGGTCATTATTTTTTTAAGGCCCAGATATTCCATTTTTACGATGTTTCGATTGAGTTTAAACATGGAAACACTAATTATTTAAATCTCGAATCTATATATGTTATAGAAGAAGATTATTAGAAAGCTGGATTGTGTTTGGAAACACGATTGTAATTACTTTGCTCGATAATAATTGCCTCAGAAGTGGGCCCCTTTTTTTTCGTATTTTCTATGTAGTTTTCAAATTATTGGACTTATATTTATGAAAATCACATATTTTAGTAGGTAATTCCATTCTACACATATACATGTTAAAATGATTTCAAAATGTTTGTTATTTAGATCAGAATAACGAAATATCTAAAAACACTTTGACATATTTCGACTTTTTTGATCTTGATTTGCTCAAGCTACACAGATGTGAGGAACAGGGGATTATAAGAATATACATTTTGACCACATAAGTGAGATCTCAGCTATGAATCAAATGATTTTTTTTTAGTTTTTATCGGTGTTATGTTCAGGCAAAGAAAGGTCCATTTTTTTCATTAGTCTGTATTCTTTCTTACAAGCAGCAAATTCTTCCAATTGTCTTTTTAAGATTACTTTAGACACCAAAGATGTTTAGGGCGTCCAATCGTTTTTTTCCAGTTTTATTAACATTTTCATTCATAAAACACTGATTTAGTGATTCTCACACTTGTGACGATGGTGATTCGCGCAACGACTTTGACGCAACAGTTGATCGTCGTGTCATCTCTGTTCTATACATGCAAGCAGAAATAGCGCTATCTTTTTATTCAAATGACAAGCACGAGATACCATTTCCTCATTCCCCTTGACGCCACTGCGAACGCTGGACCTGTGTCAATTTTTGCAATTTTATTTGCGTACTTAATTACGTAAAACACCTAAGAACTAATAATAGCTAATTTCGCCGCGCCGCGTCACGCTCAGTTGGATCAGCACCAGTCTTATACTAATCAAAGGTCGCGAGTTCAAATCGGGGGTATCATGAATATTTTTCTACATAGTCACAATATTTTTTTAGAAAACGAAATAAGTATTTATTTTAATTTTTGGACATTTTAACATTTAAAATAAAAAAAATTAAAAATAAAAACTAATTAAATTTTTAGGTTTTTTTTTAAAGTAGCAAATCCTATTAAAAAAACTACATAACAATGAAAATAAATTTCAAAAAGAAAATTAGTATCAAAAACATCATCACCATGCGGATAAATCTCCTCAATGCCATGAGGATGGAACCCCCAACCTCTACGTGTTAAGCAAAATAAAAAGAGAAAGGCTGTAGCGACATATATAATTGTTGTGAATAAATGAACTATATTTTTGTACCAATCGTAGAGATGAATCCGTTTCTATAGTAACAATATAAACAAAAAGCATAAAACACTCATGTCAAATTATTGTAGTTTTGAACATTTTCTCTATTTGGAAAAATCAGAGCTAAACCATAACTGTAGGTTTAGCAGTAATCTCAAATGCTAAAGCTGTGCCCTGGTGACTCTAGTATATTGGAGACGAGAAAATATTATATGAATTTGAGGGAGGGAGAAAATTATTAGGTGATAGGTCTAATTAATTTTATTTATTTATTTACATCTAGACTCCTGTGACAAAATACAAACATTGGAGGTTAAGTTAAGGTC
Organism: Pyrausta aurata; assembly: GCA_963584085.1. Taxonomy (NCBI): domain Eukaryota; kingdom Metazoa; phylum Arthropoda; class Insecta; order Lepidoptera; family Crambidae; genus Pyrausta; species Pyrausta aurata. Next base: position 3,658 of record CAUZXH010000433.1, on the reverse strand, counting down.
GGTCTAGCTCTCTTCGTGTATGGAACTCAGGTTTCCATGTTATTTACGTACGTACGTACACATTTTTTGAATCGTGTCGTAATAATGCATTGACTATCTATCTCTTATTTGGTGACATGGACTTGAGCGACGAACATGGAGATTACTCAGTATAATCCAATTATATTTGCATTCAGAAATGTCAAATCTGAATAATTTTTTCAATTTTGTTCTGTCGAAAATGTGTGGAGACTGTCTTAATTTTATTTTTATAACCGTTCCTCAAATTGCTGTTACTGAATATCCAAAACAACTTTGGTGTTTGTGACACATAATAATTCTCATTGGGGTAGCCTGATTCCCTACCGGACGCGTCCCCAGGTGGCGGATAGGGGAAAGCTCGATGGAGGGCAAGACCTCCATAGGGTAGGAGGGAAATAAAATACCTCCCGCGGACCACAAGGCCGGAGATGGATACTCCGTTATCAAACCCCTGCCCCGGGCTTCTCCGACATATTCGGAGCAGAGGCCGTGGGCAGTGCTGCCTGTCTGGGCTAGGGCATGCAGAAGAGATGGCGGCGGAAGAACCCTTCGGGGCCAACGGCGGCGCTCACACTCCGTAGGGGGTGATAGTCTTGGCGTCAGGTGGCAACCGGCCGTAAAACCAAAGCCAATAATCATACCTCCAAATCATGAAAAGTACAAATAAAGAAAGGGCAAACAAGACTAGGGCGTCCCCCTCAAGCGACGATAACAGTGATGGAAATGCAACAAATGCTAGGGCGTACCCCCAAAGCGACGCAAATGTCATCAGAGCACCCGGGATATCACCCACGATGCGCATAGCGAGCTGGAACGTGGGCTCGATGACGGGACGCAGCTCAGAACTCAGCGAAGTACTACATCGAAGACGCATCAACATTTGTTGCATCCAGGAGACGAAGTGGAAGGGGTCCAAATCGCGTAATATCGGGCATAACTACAAGCTGATTTATCATGGAACAAGGGCGCAGAATGGAGTCGGAATTGTAGTAGACAAACACTTTCAAGAACGTGTAGTCGAAGTTAGCAGAGTAAGCGAAAGACTAATACTAATCAAGCTTGCTCTGGATGACCAACCGTGCATGAACATCATAAGCGCATACGCCCCCCAGAGCGGAAGCCCAAGATCGGAAAAAGAATCTTTCTGGGAAGAATTTAGCGATCTGCTGCAGACTATACCAAACTGTGAGCCGAAGTTCATCGGCGGAGACTTAAATGGTCACGTTGGTGAGAAAACTACCACTTACCAGAGAATACATGGCAACTTCGGGCATGGTAAAATCAACCCGGAAGGAGAGAGCATCCTTCAAATAGCACTGGCACATGACCTGGCAATTATTAATACCTTCTTCACAAAATCTGCAGAACATCTTATAACTTATAAAAGCGGCGGGGCAAGCACCCAGATAGACTACATTCTAACTAATAGAAATCAACTCAAGACATGCAGGGATTGCAAAGTCATACCTGGGGAACCTCTTACCTCGCAGCACAGAATACTAGTAGCAGAGTTCAAAATGCCAAAAACATACAAAGTCAAGAAGGAGAAAACCATAAGAACACGGTGGCATAAATTGGAGGGTAAGGAAGGCCTCAGTCTATGTGAAGACATAGCGCAATTCTTACAGGAGCAGCAGGATGATACAGCCGATGCAATGTGGAGAGATTTTCAACTATACTGCAATGAAAAAGCTAAACAATACTTAGGAGTATCTAAAAGTGCCATCGATAATAACAGGGACAATAGCTGGTGGAATGAGGAAGTGAGAGCAACATTGAAAACTAAGAAAACACTCTTCAAACTTTGGCAACAGACGAAGGACGATGCTGACCACCAGGCCTATAAAGTTGCAAAGAAAACCGCAAAGCATACCGTCGCACAGGCCAAGGCAGCTGCTAGGGATGATTTCTACGCTAAACTGGAAGCCGCTTCAAACGATAAAGAAATCTTTAAGTTGGCAAAACGCAAACACCAAAGTAGTAGGGATACTGCCACAAACAAATTTATTAAGAATGAACAAGGAGACCTACTAACATCAAACAAAGACATTAGAGACCGCTGGAAAGAATACTATACAGAATTGCTAAATGAGGTATTCCCTAGTGAGATACTACAAGATATCCCTGCCACAGAAGGCCCTATCCCATGTATAACGCCTGAAGAGATAACTCTGGCAATCAAACGAATGGCAAATAACAAAGCCTGTGGCCCGGACGACATTCCTGCTGAATTTTGGAAGCGAATGGATGACACCGGCGTCCTGTTCCTGACGAAACTTTTTAACAAGTTCCTGACTGAAGGAATCCCCGACGAGTGGCGGAAGAGCTTTCTCATCCCTTTCTATAAAAACAAAGGCGATATAAGACTTTGCGGCAACTACAGAGCCATAAAGCTGATCTCACACTCCTTTAAAATCTGGGAAAGAGTCATCAACAAAAGGTTACTTGAAATAACAAGCGTCTCTGAAAACCAATGCGGATTTGTTGCCGGCAGATCAACAACTGATGCCATTCACTCGGTTAGAACACTGATGGAAAAGTACAGAGACAACAAAACAGACCTGCACATGATATTTATCGACCTAGAAAAAGCTTTCGACCGGGTCCCGAGAGAATTAATCTGGCAAGCTCTTAGGGCCCAGGGTGTCCCCGAGCATTACATAATTACTGTTAAAGATATGTACCACCAAGTATCAACCAAAGTGCGAAGCCCGGCCGGAACAAGCGATGAATTCAATGTAAAAGTTGGTGTGCACCAGGGTTCCGCACTCAGCCCTCTTCTATTTAATATTGTGATGAACCATCTCACCTCAAAACTGCAACGAGCGCCGCCATGGGACATCCTATATGCGGACGACGTCGTCATCATCAGTGAAGATGCTAACAACCTACAGCAGATTATAGAACAGTGGAGGGAAGCTCTAGAAACATCAGGTCTGCGTATAAGCAGAGAAAAGACCGAGTACATGCATTGCAACTTTAGTGGTGGCAACAGCAAGCACACCATCTGTCTACAGAACACCCACCTAAAAGAGGTCGACCATTTCAAGTACCTAGGGTCAGTCATCAGTAAAGATGGGTCAATAGACTCTGATGTCACCCATCGCATAAATACCGGGTGGTTGAAATGGAGAGAGCTATCTGGTGTGCTGTGTGACAGCAGAATGCCCGTGCACATAAAGGGCCGAGTATACAAAGCAGCAGTCCGACCGGCCATGATATACGGAGCCGAATGCTGGCCACTCAAAAAACAGCATGAAAATCAACTACACTGCGCAGAGATGAAGATGCTCAGATGGGCGGGTGGTGTGACAATCCTGGACCACGTAAAAAATACGCACATAAGAGGCACCTTCAAAGTGAGACCTATCCCGGACAAACTACAGGAGAGCCGTCTGCGGTGGTACGGACATGTTATGAGGCGACCATCCGACCACATGACCAGGAAAGTGCTAGATGTTAAATCTAAGCCCCGAGGACGAGGAAGACCCCGGATAACATGGATGTCGATAGTAAATAAAAACCTCAAAGAAGCCCAAGTTAGCCAGGAAACTATCCAGGACCGAGCTACCTGGAGACGCGTGACAAGGAGGGCCGACCCCAAATAAAATGGGAAAGAGCCAGGCAAAGAAGATTG
>CAUZXH010000432.1:0-12276 GCA_963584085.1 Pyrausta aurata | reverse complement strand
GACATCGCTCATCAACTCAGTGAGTGCTCACATCTATACTAGTGAGAACCGAGCGCTGCGCGAGGAGGCCGCGCGCCTCGCCGCCGGCGCTGACAGCGCTGAGCTCGCCGAGCAACAGCTGTTGCGGGACATCGCTCATCAACTCAGTGAGTGCTCACATCTATACTAGTGAGAACCGAGCGCTGCGCGAGGAGGCCGCGCGCCTCGCCGCCGGCGCTGACAGCGCTGAGCTCGCCGAGCAACAGCTGTTGCGGGACATCGCTCATCAACTCAGTGAGTGCTCACATCTATACTAGTGAGAACCGAGCGCTGCGCGAGGAGGCCGCGCGCCTCGCCGCCGGCGCTGACAGCGCTGAGCTCGCCGAGCAACAGCTGTTGCGGGACATCGCTCATCAACTCAGTGAGTGCTCACATCTATACTAGTGAGAACCGAGCGCTGCGCGAGGAGGCCGCGCGCCTCGCCGCCGGCGCTGACAGCGCTGAGCTCGCCGAGCAACAGCTGTTGCGGGACATCGCTCATCAACTCAGTGAGTGCTCACATCTATACTAGTGAGAACCGAGCGCTGCGCGAGGAGGCCGCGCGCCTCGCCGCCGGCGCTGACAGCGCTGAGCTCGCCGAGCAACAGCTGTTGCGGGACATCGCTCATCAACTCAGTGAGTGCTCACATCTATACTAGTGAGAACCGAGCGCTGCGCGAGGAGGCCGCGCGCCTCGCCGCCGGCGCTGACAGCGCTGAGCTCGCCGAGCAACAGCTGTTGCGGGACATCGCTCATCAACTCAGTGAGTGCTCACATCTATACTAGTGAGAACCGAGCGCTGCGCGAGGAGGCCGCGCGCCTCGCCGCCGGCGCTGACAGCGCTGAGCTCGCCGAGCAACAGCTGTTGCGGGACATCGCTTATCAACTCAGTGAGTGTTCACATCTATACTAGTGAGAACCGAGCGCTGCGCGAGGAGGCCGCGCGCCTCGCCGCCGGCGCTGACAGCGCTGAGCTCGCCGAGCAACAGCTGTTGCGGGACATCGCTCATCAACTCAGTGAGTGCTTACATCCATATTAGTGAGACCGAGCGCTGCGCTCTCTTTACTTAGACAAAATAAACGCTCGCCGCCGTTTGCCGCGTCGGAAGCGTGTTTAAACGTCCTGAATCCATGCAAATTTTCCTGTAGCGGGGCGCCATCAAGGCGTTAATATGTAAATTTCGTTAATAATATTTTAGGTTATGGATATATTTTTGAAGATGAATGAAGTGGAATTTCTTTGCGTTGTCTATATATGTAAGTAAACCTGTCTTTAGTTGAAGGATACATAAATTTTTCATGTGCCGTCAAAATACGTTTGGTAACAAAGGTTGCCTGCTGGCCTCGATAATGTTTTATCGAATTTTAAATGTGAAGCATTGGTTTAGAAATAGCTTTTACTGTGATGTAATATAACACTATAATATTTTATCAAAACGTGCACGATAGTTCAAGTATATCGCTTATCATTGCATATTATTTGTAGATTATTGTAAATACTATTCAGAATTAGTTTATTTATAACATGAGCCTACTCTTTTTAACCTGTGTTATATTTCTTTTTTAGTATTGATAAATCTCATTTAGTGATAAAAATATGAACAATACAAATTGTTAAGAACTGATACTCTAAGTAGGCTAGTTATTTTCAAAAATGTACGATATAAGTAAGAACGTCACACGTTTTACATGTATTGCATTGACAATATTGTTGCTACGGTACATCAAGAATGCATGCGGCGGCGACTTAGAAGGTCTCGACTATCTTAAAGTTGTAATCAGTTGCTTGTTAATCGATAAATATTACCAAATTAGTTTGTAATTACTTCATTGTTTTTTAATTTCAATTATCGAGAAAGACTGAAGAAATGGCAACTTCTGATTGATCCGGCTAAATTATGAAGAAAACTTACGGAGAAGAAACAAAAAATTGGTTTGGTGGGGCAAGGTGGCCTAGCAGCGTGTTTTCTTTAAGGTTTGCACCCTGTCAGACCATACTTGTTTCAACTTACCAAAATGCACACCCAGAAAACCATCAGACGAACCAAGGTGAAGATATTGAAGAGAGAAAAATACGAAGAAATATGAACGATTGCTTATTGCTATTTAATAGAATACAGTAGTGTCATCTAGATAAGCAAATTATATCATTTATTGTTATTGAATGTTGTATTGTATTTTCAACTAGTTCTTGTATAAATTCGATACAATTTCCTTTATCGATTTAGCTACAACTAATTACAGTAAAGCTTATCTCTTGACCACCATAATACAGCTGTCAAGAATGTAATCCACAAGAAAGTGCAGCAACCATAAACGAGTCGTCAAATACAGTACGAAGATATACTTGTAGATATTTGCTATGTAAAAACTATAACGCCCGTAAGCGTAGACTAATCGTCTCCCAGGGCAACTATTCTAAATATATTTTTATTTATTTTAACTATATTATTTACTGATAGGTTTCGATCTACATTTCTCATGCGCACGGCTTGGGAGTGGAATTCGCTGCCGGCTGAAGTGTTTCCTAGACATTATAATTTGGGCGAATTCAAGAAAAGAGTGAATAGGCTATTACTAGTCAGGCATGATCCATCCTAGGCCACATCATCACTTACCATCAGGTTAGATTGGGGCCAAATGTCTGCCTAGATACTATAAAAAAATCTCTAAACCAGGGTTTCCTAAATTATGGCTTGCTGTGCTAGCTAATGTTAAGTAGGCCCTGGCTGTAGAACGACACATCCATCACCAACCGACCGAGATATACTCATATTGGTAACGGCCCCTTTTCCTAGAGTTGGGTCCCAAGTTTGTAAACTTGTATTAGCTAGGTCGAAGCTTAGACATCTTTGGGAACCACTGCTCAAAACTATTAACTCGATTAATAGTTTTTTTTTTCTATCCAGCAAGCGCAAACTCCGAAGCCACAGTTCTCAGTTCGGAGTTGGCGGATGAGAGGCAGCGCTCCGCCGATCTCCAACACCAGCTTGACAGCACCAATTCAAGGCTACTTGTCACTGAAAGAAATTTACTGCAGGTTAGTAAAACAAAAAAATTAAGCTTTCAGAATTTTAAGTGCATTTCGGACTACTGGGTATTATATCTCATACATTATAAAGTCACAATATGTTATAATTCCTAATGATGTTTTGTGCAGTTCAATATTTACGTGGGTAAGACGTGGAAAACCGGTAGTTTAATAAATTATTGTGTATGAGGGCACACATAGCTGTCTGTCTGTATAAAAAGTGTATTATCAATCAATCAAAGTAAACAAAATATAGTTATATCATGAGTACATTATTCACAGTAAGTGACAGTACGTAACAAATTATTATTTTTGACACAAATTAGATTATAAATCTATGTCTAGCACACTCGTGTTTACGACTTATCCGGTAATCTGTTTATCTGAAGCCAAATGCCTGATATCTATTTAGTGCACACCAAGACATTACTTTCTGTTAAACTTGTATGAAGGTTACCAGACTATCAGGCCAGTTTTAGGCAAGCTTTCTTTTAACGTATTACCATGATTTCTTATTGTATATTCAAAAACTTATGTTCATGTTGGTATGCCATATTCGATACGTGCTTTGCGGTTTTTTGTTATAAGGTGACGTTGGTGTCGGCACGTGTCAAGGTCTCTGTATCGTGTCGTACAATACTTAAGTGCACTTTGTTACAGCTAACAGCAGAACACGAACACACGCTGCGAATTCTTGAAATCACTAAAGAAAATCAAAATGCCCTCGCGTCGGAGTTGGCTGACACGAAGGTATAGTTACAGTTTAAGTTTTTTTTTTCATTTATTACCGTATAAAAAGCATACAAACGGTTACATTAAAAAACAGCACGAATAAACCACTAAGGTTTGGGATAATGCTGCTTCAAGTCACATCGATACCATCTATAAATACATAAGTAAACGGTTTTATACTCGTTCTTAAATATGCTTCTTTAGCTGTAGGTAGGTATGTGTTTAGGAACTAAAGTTTAACAGTTACGATTGCTGAAACGAGTCATGTCGAAATCTTAAATTTAAATTAGGCGACCTCCGTGGTGTAGTGGCTAAGCACGCTGGGTTTCAAGGCGTAGCCGCTCCGAGGTCCAGGGTTCGATTCCCGGTCCCCTATATTGTTCCGGGTCTGGGTGTTGTGGTACCACCGTTGTGTCTGATTTCCATAACACAAGTGCATTAGATACTTACTTTGGGATCAGAGCAATGTATGTGATTGGTGTCCAATATTTATTTATTTAAATACGAGACATGAAAGAAAGAAAGAAAATGAGTTTATTTATTGGTAATGTTTTTATCAATTAACCTAAATGCATTAATACTTTTCATATCACTGCCTTTAACACTGATTATCTGTCTGATTAGATAATTATTTAAATATGCAACTGAACAGAAAAAGGCATTTTAAAATAATTAATTGTTAACGTCGTTCATGTAGTTGACTTATTTGATCACGTAAAGCATGAGTGATTAGACGAAAGCATTAGATAAGTATCTATCAAGGTATATTCAGCTTTGTTACTTACATATTGTTACTCACTCTACTTTTTAGTGATAATGTGTTACTATGTTAATGTAATTATAAAATTTTGAAGTTCTTATTTCTAACACCCACACCTAATTAAACTAAATTAAATGTGTGTCATACACATTTAATTTTTCGATTCCATAACTTGTTAGGTTTTCATAAAAGAGGCTATTCGATTCTCCTATGTAATTTCAGGTGTTAAATATTGTGTCAATTATTAATCATCGTTCATCACACAGGAGCGATATGCAGAAGTGGCGGCGCACCTATCCGAGGCGCAGGAACAGCTTCGGCAGCTGCGCAAGCGCGGCGAGCCAGTACGCGGGCTTATGCCAAGCGTGGCGGCTGCAGCGGGCCTGCTGCCAGCCAGCCTGCACAGAGAGATGCACTCCTCCGTGTTCTCCGAGCTCAGCCTCGACTCCGGCATCGGCGACCCGATGGCACAGTAAGTATTCATTATCAACATCATCATTATCAGATGAAAGACATCCACTGCTGAACATAGGCCTACCCCGAGGTTTTCCACAGAGATCGGTTGCATGCACTCGGTCTTCATCCAGTGTGATCCTGCGATATTTACCAGGTCGTCTGTCCATCTAGTCGGCGGACGTCCTACGCTGCCCTTTGGGTCCAATCGAGAACTTTTCCGCCCCATTGGCCATAAACTCTGTGGCGCGTTCCATGCCCTGCCCTTTGCCACTTGAGGTTACTGATTCGCTGCTATACACAGCACAGTAGCTCGTGCTGAGAGTGGCAGCTGTAGCGGGCCTGCTGCCAGCCAGTCTGCACAGAGAGATGCACTCCTCCGTGTTCTCCGAGCTCAGCCTCGACTCCGGCATCGGCGACCCGATGGCACAGTAAGTATTCATCATCATCATCATTATCAGCTGAAAGACGTCCACTGCTAAACATAGGCCTCCCCCGAGGTTTTCCACAGAGTTCGGTTGCATACACGCGGTCTTCATCCAGTGTGATCCTGCGATCTATATAAGGTCGTCTGTCCATCTAGTTGGTGGACGCCCTACGCTGCGATTTTGGTTGGAGGTTCTTCAATCTAGAACGTTTCTGTCCAATCGCCCATCAACTCTGCGCGTTCCATGCCCTGCCCATGTTACTGATTCGTTCTATATACCCAGCTCAATAGCTCACGCTGAAAAACAAACGCACATCAGTATCGTTAATGTACGGGCCCCGCCTTGTAATTGACATTGCGTTGAGTTGACCTTTCTCATGCTGCAACTGACCCATGATACTTCTGATCTGCTATTGAGTGGATATTGAACGTAGTAAATATAAATGATAAAATGCAGCATTTTATATATATTTAAAAAGTACCTATTATTTACTAGCTAAAAATATTTTTGATATACAGTGCTATTTTAACGGTTTTTTGTACCTACGTACTCGTATCTTATCAATACCAAATCAGTAACAAGCATTTAAATTACCTACTGCGTAGTTGATTGAAATTGTATCAAGGAAAATGCAAATTGGCCATTAAAGAGATTATGAATGTTCTGGATATTTTATTGTCTTATTGTATGCCCTAGAAAGGAATGACCTGAAGTAGTTGACAAAATAAACAGGCAAGAATGACCGCTCGTTTTGCGTAGGTACGCTGATTAAAATTACTATTGCATTATTGGCATGTTAATAATATTATATTAGTGCGTCTTCAGATTAGGGAATCTGCAGCGCGGCTGAAGCGGATGCCTTTACATCAAAACTACAGCAGCCGCGCGCCTGTCGCGCGTTGGTCGCGCCGCTAAAGTCGCCTAAATGTGAAAACGCTCTTATTTATGTCGAAAATCGAAGTTTGTAAAGCTAACTATAGTAGCTATGAGAACTTTATAAGGCAGTGCATATCTAACTTTACTGGGTTTCGACCTTTCGATATAGAAGTTAAAAACCGGCCAAGTGCGAGTTGGAGTCGCGCACGAAGGGTACCGTACGGGTTCCGTACCATTGACTAGGTAAACAACATATGTGAATATTTCAAGTGCCTAAATGTTGCCATTATTGATAACGAGCAAAAAAGGGCGTTTGTTGCATGGGAACAACCCTTGAATATTTATTGGATTTTGTTTTTAGTATTTGTTTTTATAGCGGCATTAGGAATGCATAATTTGTGAAAAAATCAACTATATACCTATCGCGGTTCTTGAGATGCAGCCTGGTGACAGACAGACAGACGGACGGACAACGGTCCAAGAAGTATGTGGGCAATTTTGTACGGACTGGTCCGCAGAGCGCAACCAGTGTGCCGAATCCTTAAAAAAACAAAAGAAGGTCGGGACGGAAGGGTATCTTATGTGCCTTTTCCTTTTCAAATAGAAAGGTTTAGTAATCAACCGTTCATTTCAGCTCGAGCATGGCGAAAGTGTTCGAGACGGTGCAGTGCGCGTCGCGGTGGTCGGGCGGCTCGCTCGCCGGCTCGGACGTGGCCGACGCGCCCTTCCACAAGCCGCCGCCCAAGCCGCCCAGCGACTCCTTCTGCGACGAGATATCGGACACTGACTCCGATGACCTTTACCCGTGAGTTTATATTTTAATTTATCGCCAAACAAACTGGGACTAATTATTATTAACGTGTGCACTACGTAAACCAATAGATGGCGCTGCTTCAATCCCATATGAATCCACAATAACGCGCTCGATGCGTTTGATCGAGTAAGCCTCGCTCTGACTCGCACTTAGGCCTCTGTAGGCTACAAGCAGGGTCACAGGTGGCGGATTGTGAACGAACTAGATATGGTTGTTAGCTGTGAATATGTTGAATCAGTCCCCGACCAAACAGCAGCAAGATTACCTTAATGTTGTGGAGAGTCACTGGGAGCTTCTCTATTAAAAGCTACAACATTCATTGACGAACCCGTGACATGGCGAGTAAACGCTGGTTTTGGGTAGCAGCAACATCAGTACTGGCTGATGATCTAATTATAGTATATCAGGAAAGGCTTTTGGCTGGGCATCAGAGGCGGGAAGCCCCCGGTTCCATAACTCCGGTGTGGAAGGCATGAGAGAAACCACCACACTATCTTGCCTAATTTTTAGTCTCTACCGACAAAAGCCTAGCCCTTAAATATGATGATGACACCTATAAATAAATGTCATAAAAACTCTGCCCTCGAATGCGAATGCGCTGTATTAGGTTAAAGGTCCTCAGTAAACTTGAGTCATATTCAAACTTTACTTGAATTGCGTATTTAAAAAAAGCATTGGTCTAATATTGTTAGTTTTAAGTGGTAAGAATACATTTGTGTGTTCAAGACACTTATTGTTTTTAGACAATGAAAACATGACTTTCAAAATTCTTATTAGCATTTTTCGTATGGGAGGATACAAAATGTTAAAAATGACAACATCCTTAACACGTCCTGCGTCCACGTTAGCAGGTTATTCAATGCAACAATAATTCTTAGTTGTAGTCATAGGTGAGAGGTATAGAGTACCTAACCTGTGGTTTCTCCATCCCAACAACGTCTCGAGTGTGAGATCAGCATCACTCAAATAAATATCTAGTTAGACATACTTCAGGTACTATACTTAGCTTGCCTAAAACTTGCTATCACGCAACCCGCTCTCGCGGACTCAATTTCGCGGTCTAACTTTAAACTGATGAATTTAATATTAATATGCGATGTTGTTGCAGTGGCGGCCCTGGCGTGGGGGTGCCGGGCGCGCCGGGCGCCGCCGAGCTAGCGGCCGCGCTGCGTCGCCTCACGCCGCAGGAAATCAACTCGCGACGCGCCTCTCTCGCCGCCTCGCATATATTGAGGCATAGGAGGAGTACAGGTAATAATTAAAATACAATATCATTGTTCATTTGTATTTTCATTTTACGGTTTTGCTCTTGTTTCACGTGTCATATATACAGGGTGTCCCCGCAATGAGCGTGCTAAACTGAAACAGGCGATAGGCTTATCTATGTTAATAAATAATTTTTTTCTGCATACAAAAAGTAAAATAGTGTCATTTTAACGCAAACTTACGATTTAGATTGTGTGCTGCTATTTATCTAGAATCTATAGATAGTCATTCAATAGCTATTCTATACCTTCAATAAAAACGACTGAGTTGTTACCAAGACAAAATAAGTAATAAATAAAGTGAGACTTGTTTATAAAAACATGATTATAAAAATCCTTGTAAGTTAAATCAATGGAGCAAAAATTATTTTCCTACTGATATAGGCTTTTCACTATCAATGCTTTTTTTACTTAATATAATCATTTATAATAACTAAGGTATTTAGATAGCACAAAGAAAGTTATAGAAAAACATTAAATTCAAATAAGTATCGTGTATCGTGTCTGTCTGTCGCCAAAACGTATTGTTTGTAAAGACAAGTGTTTAAAAAACCTGTAGGTACAACTTATATTTCCTGCACAGATGTTCAGTGTAGAAATCATAATTTTCTTCACTATCTCGGGTCTGGGTGTTGTGGTATTGTACTATGGTTGTTTTCTGATTAAACGAGACGGGCAGAGCATGCATGTTAAGCCTACAGGTTTAGGCACAATCGATTCAGTGACGTACATCTGCCCCTCCTTAACACAAGTGCATTAGCTACTTACTTAGGGATCAGAGCAATTCACGTGATCCTGAACATGTATCTTGTTACTAAGGATTATGGTGAGAAATAAATTAATTATCAAAATTATGATTGGTGTCCAATATGTTTATTAGGTCAGTAAGCACCTAAAATAGAGTATTGTATTTTTAAATGTGATTTTTCCCTCTAGATCGAGACGCGAGCGAGGAGAGTGCGGTGTGGGGCGCGGGCGCGGCGGGCGGGCTGGCGCGGTTCCGTGCGCCGCACAAGCTGCAGATAGTCAAGCCCATGGAGGGCTCGCTCACGCTGCACACGTGGGCGCAGCTCGCCAAGCCCACCATGTCAGGTCAGTGGTAGTACCTAGTAGCTGTTCATTTGTTTTTTCAAGTCCCGGCGAGAAGCGCTTCCAGCCGAAGAAATGGCCAGAGGGTCTACTACGAAAATCGAAATCCGTCATAACGAGAATCGTTTTGCGGATCCGAAGCATTTCGTTGTAAGGAGTCTATAGTAAAATGTATAATTAAGTAAAACGAAAAAGAATAATCGTAGTGACGGATTTTGTTTTTCGTAGTAGACCTCCAGTTCCGCTCCCGAAGTCTCTTGCACAACTCTTAAACAACTTGCTGACATAAATAAATCTTCATTTGTATAGGTGTACTCATGGAGATGGAAATGGATGGGATATAAGCATTTACTTGACTCCTTCCACGTGGAGTACGAATAGCTGTTCTTGAAACAGTCACAAATTTGTAGCTTGGCGTATTATAATGGTTATTGAATTGCCAATATAAAAAAGATAAATTGGGACATCTAACTCCGTTACTGACGTAAACAAATAACGTTTTTTTTTTCAAGTCTAAAACTGGGGCATTACCTACACAAAATGTGTGATAATATGATATTAAAACAGTATCGTTAATTAACAATAATTACTCGGAACATAAACAGCATAATTTTATGATTGCATGCTTTTTTAGCCAAAAGCTTTTAAACTAATCAATATTTTTTTTATTATGCAGATGTACTGAATGAGTAAAGTAATTAAAAACGTAACGAAATCAAGACAAGGTCGCTCAGAAAATACGAAAACTGTATTAGTAAAGTTCCTACAACCCGTGAATAGTCACGCGACCATTGTTCGTATTGTATTTCCCTCTCACTTGTTGTGGAGTTGTTTGATGAATCAAACAGTTAAACACAATAGTATCTCGCTGAAAACAGCAACAGGCTTGAATGAGTATCAATATTGGTATAACTGTTGATTCCGCCAATTCCGCTTGCCAGTCAAAACAAAGCTTTTTATACAAGACCACAAATGAATCTCAAGTATCTTCTTATCTTATCACAAAGAATGATATATCGGTCATGTAACTTGGTATTGCGAATTCAATATTTACACAAAATTATGTCAACAGCACACATTAATATTAGAAATAGCATTTAATGAAACACAATTTACGGATAATTTCGCGATAATTTATTTGATTTTTCATCCCGACGTTTCGAACACTTTACAGCGTCCGTGGTCACGGGGTAGACTAAGATGTTATTTGTCATTTACATAGTTTTTGAAAAATATTAAACTACCATCATACTCATAATTAATTTACGTTCCTATCCACGCAGAAAGAGCTAACCGTGTCTTGAGATCTTGCAGAGAGTGGTCTGGCTTGGGTCTTCGATAGAACCGGATCCCATGCTGGTGGAATTTTCCAACCATCTTCTCTGTTGAAATTTGGATGTTTTCTAATTTCTATGGCTTCACGTAACATACGAGGAACGAACCGACGTTCTTTTGAAAGTATTTTGGGTTGGTCAAAACGTATGAAGTGGTTGGGTTTGTCTAAAGCATGTTCACACACTGCAGATTTCATGTTCCGTCTATGTTTTACGTCAGCTATATGTTCTTTTATCCGTACGCCTACACTTCGTTTGGTTTGCCCGATGTAGGAAAGGCCACAGTCACATTCCAGTCTATACACCCCTGCATCTTGAAGAGGTATGGTGCACTTGACAGGTGGTAAAAATTGGTTTATCTTCTTTGGCGGCTTGAAATAAGTCTTGATGGAAGCTCGCTTCAAGATATTTCCAATCTTGTCAGTGACCCCCTTAATGTAAGGTAGTACGGCAGGTGGGCGTTCAACTGTAATGGGCTTGGCCGTGGCACGGGGTCTGCAACGACGTGGTACTGGAAGCTGGTTGTCCCGCAGTACCTTCCTTACATGCTGAAGTTCAGCAGCCAGGTGTTGGTCGTCACAGATGCCCATCGCTCTCTGAAACAAAGTTTTGCCCACGGTAGCTAACTGTGAAGGATGATGGTGAGATGCACCATTGAGATATTTATCTGTATGGGTGGCCTTTCTAAAAACTGTGTGGCTAAGAGTATGGTCAGGATTTCTAGTTAGTAAAACATCTAAGAAAGCTAGTTTATTGTTTGCCTCAATTTCCATGGTGAATTGTATTTTTGGATGAATAGAATTAAGATGGTTCAAAAAAGCAGAAACTTTATCAGTGGGTAATACTGTGAAGGTGTCATCTACGTACCGTTTATAAAACCTTGGTGATATTGGTGATGAGCTCAGAGCTGTGGCCTCGAAATCTTCCATGAAGATATCAGCAACAACAGGTGATACTGGGGAACCCATCGCCACACCATCAACTTGTATGTAGAATTCACCGTCATATAATAAATAGCCAGATGTCAGGCAATGCTCTAGTAGTTCTGCATATTCAACAGGCATATCCAATTCAACTAACTTCCTTTTGGTAATTTCAATGCAGTCCTTCACTGGTAAACTTGTAAATAGGGACTGGACATCAAAACTAACCATTGTTTCATTTTCTGCCAATTGCAAGGTCTTGATTTGGCTTATGAAGTCATAGGAATCCTTGACATGTGCCGTAGTTCCTCCTCGTAGCACGGATAGTGTTTTTGCCACATGCTTAGCAAGTCTGTAGGTTGGTGAATCAATCTGACTTACAATAGGACGAAGAGGAACATTGGTCTTATGTATTTTAGGCAGCCCATACAACTTAGGTGGTTTTGCACATGTTGGCACTAATTGCTTAACATCAAGACTTAAACTATCGCTATGTTTTTTCACTAGGTCGCTGGTTTTCTTTAAAATTTTGTTGGTTTGATCTGTTTTGACA
>CAUZXH010000431.1:0-10915 GCA_963584085.1 Pyrausta aurata | reverse complement strand
CGCGGTTTTACAATAACGGTGACAGATACATGATTACACCATAGAAATAATAAAATACCTACTACGTAAAACTATAGACAGTGGTTTTGACAAATGAAAACAGTAGCATTATAAGGATCAACTCTGTCCCATATTATTCTATTCCGTAGTTATTTTTACTGTGCTCTATTTATATCCACAAATACCGCAAGAGACAGATAATAATCTCTATATCGTACCAAATTGAGTTTGGAATACAGACTGACAGGGGTTGTATGATGAGAGCCCCAAAGCCTTCGTGACATACCAATGACATTTTGTTTATTAGTTTCACTCGTGAAACTTAGAAAAAACAGCAGTATGGTAGGTACAAAAATATGTTGGTAGGAAAATATATTGATTGATGTTCGGTCACTCAGTTTAGATTTTTATTTTATTTTAAAAAGTGAATCAGTTGAAATGTTGATTTGACTTTTTCGACATAATTTTCCCTTAAACAACAGCTTTAGAAATATCTAGATCTTTGCTCAAAGAAAATACTACCTACTATACAAACATAATAATATAAATTGCACTTGTAAAAAGCAACCGTGACTCTGTGACAGACGAGGAATCGAACCCCGTGTCTTACGCTATCCATTTAAATATATATAGGCATACGCCCGGATAGCATAAGACACGGGGTTCAATTCCTCGTATGTCACAGAGTCACGGTTGCTTTTTACAAGTACAATTTATATTACTACCTACAATATAAACTGATTCAATTTTCTGCATTCCCAAGCGGTTGACTGGTAGAGAATGCCTTAAGGCATTAAGTCCGCCAATTGTACAATTCAAAGTGCAATAAAGTTTAAATAAATAAATATAATTACAAGCTGTATGCATATCTTAGACTACAAAAACAACACTTCGTATGTAGAAAAACCATGCCCACGTTGATTACATTAACACCATGACGAAAGATATAATCTTTAGTGCTTCCCATAGCACATGGCGTCGCAACGCCGACGCACAAACATAGACACATAAAACTTTATGGGGGTAGCATAAATGGGAGTGTATTTACATAGTGGTAACATATAAAGGAAAGACTACGCAGGTTTAGGAAAATTACTATTTTGAAGCAATGGAAGAAAAGTGGTAGCTAGGCAATCATGAGGCTTGACTTTTTGATCTGCATCTGCATAGTTATTTTATTATCCTATATTTCGTCACCGTTAAAACCGTCCCTGGACTTCTATGAATATTTCAATACTAAAACCAGCCACATCCGTTTAGCCGTTCTCGAGTTTAAGCGAGACTAACACAGATAGCAATTGATTTTTATGTATATAAATTATATAATAACCAAAATAACAGCGATTGACTTTTGCGGCTTTTAATATCTTCGCCGGCATAACATCTTGACGAATAGGTAAAGCTATGTACAAACACCAAAGAACCAATTCTACTGTTCGTATTTCAGCTATTGTAATGCAATGTCCTGTGTTTGTATAGCGGGAATAAGTAAGGAATGGAGATTACTTGAATTGAGACGAGTGGATAATGTTCTTGCAGGTTCTTGCACTGTTTTCTGTGATGAGATGGATTGCGATCTAACTCGTGTATTATACAAAGGTGGATATAATGTAACAGGTAAGAAAATGCTGCTCTTACTTAACAAATTACTGCTATTTCACATTGGTCTAGCTAGATTTAAAATATTCCTATAGATCTTTCCTGCCAGTAAGTGGACTAAAAAAAAGATTACAAAAAGTTTAGTCTGTTAAATGTACCTCTTTTTTTCATTTCCAGAAAATATCAACAAGCTAATACTTATTGTTACAGTTAAAGTTATAAAGTCCGTTTTTCTTTGCTAGTCGAGTATTGTAAACAATCTTGACATTCCTTTTTATCAAAATAATTCATTTTAATATAAGATAAACACGAAATTAACAACCTGCATTGCTTATTCGTCGTTTAACACTGACATCTTTTTAAGACAAATAGTTAATGAATTTTAATAATTGATATTATTTTAAAAGTTACAAAAAGATTATTTATAATATTCGAGTACCAAAGAAAAATACACTAACAAATGCCTTTATTCAAGACCAGAATACGAAGCTCAAAATAATTCACACACAAACTTAACAAAATCAGTTGAAGAAACTCCCTTACAAATGTAGGTCACCGAAGTATATTCCGTAAGACATAATTTATTGTAACAATGCGACAGGCGACAACAGCCCTGTTTTCGAGAAGCCTTATTTAGTTAACTGGCTAGAATTGAGTGTGACGGGGCTAAATGTGTTTGCCTGAATCAGCTAAAATGGGTAAACTGAGAAGGAATAGAAATATACACCGAGGGAATTGTTATACAAGTGCGCCTGGGGAGGCGCAAGGCAAGAATGTGAAGATAGAAATGTGAGTTAAACCTAACAAAGGTATTCGCAGCCAGCCCCGAAACAGCTACTTGACCGATATTGATGAATCTTACACTGTACCTTAAGTTGAACTATGCCTAGTTCAACTAAAAAAGAATCATCTCGCTATGACTTCTGGTTTTTGAGAAATCCTGAGACATTATACATACACTTACGAAATTTTGCACACGTATTTGGAAGTCTTTATAGATGAACATACTCTTTTATACCATTCTAAAGATATCACATACATACAGGTCGAATTGATTACCTCTTCTTTTTGAAGTCGGTAAAAAGAAGAAGAATCATTGTTACTAACTGCTCTGGGTTATGCCTGAAATAAACGTATTTATTATTATTATTATTATTTTTATTATTAAAAAAACATGTTACAGTAACTATTCATTTTCTTGACCTCTTTCTCTTTGATGAAGTCACGACAATTTGGATCGAACTTCGCTTACAAGTAAATTCGTTTGATCATCCAAAAAAATATAACAAGCATTAGTCTTGAACGAAAGGTACTTTCTAAGCATTTGTCTTACGTATGTAGATTCGTTAAACCTAAAAGTCTACCGAAGTTGCTACATATTGTTTGACTCGACCAATGTGGAAATATGGAGGAAATTCTGCCTTATTTTCGCATGAGCTGAATATTTGTTATGAACACACAGACAAAATGTTGTTGCCAGGCTATTTCGAAGTTGTAATACCATACGTCTGTCTTTGAAGCATTGGTAACGAATTATGTATTTTCATAAATGACGTTGAAAGTGAAATTAACCAAACTAACCTATTTCAGATTTTAGGGCATACTAGGTTTCTGGTACAAATCTAGAACTAAATAACTGTAGGTGAAATATTTCTTTTGGCTGTGTTTGTGACTAAGTTCAAACTTTTAAGCTATACCAATCGAAAGTTATAATGAAAAATGACCTAGATTTAAAATAATGCTCTTTTTGCACTAATATATGAAATAACTTATTTCAAATAAGCCGCAGACAGAATAATTTATACACACTCTTTACTGTTTTGAAACGTTGTCTTGTTACTGCTTAAAAAACAATTCATTTTTCAGCCTCTCGACTAAGTAGTACTTGTAAATACTAAATTACCGAAGAGTCGCAACTTCCATCAATTTTGCAAAACGACTTAAGACTCCTTCCGATATCACTAATAGCATTCTAGAACTTTCTATCCCGAATATCCTGGAAATCCAGTCAAATAAACTTGACAAGAATCGCCACGTTTAGTTCCTGAGCCCTCTGTAGGGATTCCACGAACCATTGGGATTCCCCAGACAAATTGTATGGAGGCTTTGTCCTTTTGTATCGCAAATATCTTGGATTTTCTCATCATTGTCCTATGGGATATTCTTGAATGCGTTGGATCCGTCGACCCGACTTTGATTGTCATAAATATTTATATGTGTGGTTAGGTGCAGACCCCTTTCGATTCACAATTCTCGGAATCATTCACTATCTACTAATGTAGTTTATTGTGAACTAAAAGATTGTTAATGTAACTCAATGGTTATCTATTTTGAGGTGTACAATTGGATCTAGTTTTAATGTACAATGCCGTCGGAGAAATAAATCTGAAATATTTACTTGGATATCTAGATTCCTCTTTTACAAGATTGCTATCTGATTTAGCAGTTATCATTTAACATAGAGTTTAAACACTTCATTGAGGAATAAAAATAAAAATCACTTCTACTTTGTAATCTTATATATTATTATTATTTTAACTCGAGGACACAGTTTAAAAATGTATGATAGCGTTCAAACTCGTCAATGTGCGAACTCTCTAATCTTTCACTTTCGATGAGACGGCAGTCGGATATGAATAGTAGTAGCACAAACGACTCTCAGATTACATTACGTTACTTACTTAGAATAATTTAGCTACTCAGATAATACTATTATGACGTTTTCAAAATCCAAAGGTAAAAAACGTCAAAGTCAGTACCGTTACCATAAGTTACGACGGTTTTACTCGCTAGCGACTACCTAAAGAAAAGTCTATGGAAAATTGCACAGCGCCCCTAGCGGTCACTTGCAGAACTAAAAATTTCCATACAAAAAGTTATGTAGTCGCTAGCGAGTAAAACCGTCGTAACTCATGGTAACGTTACAGGAAGTTTGACATTTCTTCTATACATTTTGTGTCAACATTGAAAATGTCTTCTTTTTCTTCGAATCGACCGGTAACAATCATAATATTTTCGCCCAGCGTTGCGCAACGTTGATTGCGTTGGTGTTGGCCTGCTGTAGGTCTTGAAGCGTGCAAGAGCTAGGACATTGGGGCAGGACAGGAGATGGGCCATTGTCTGCACCGCGCCACAATCACACTTGTCATTTCCGGAGAAACCCCGAAAAGTAAAAATAGCATTCTCTAAACGACTAAGCGGCAGTACTTGTACGTTATTAAAAGCCTCACGGATCGATAGCACGCCGGCAAATGACAAAAGAATGTTGATAGACCCATCCGTGAGGGATTATACTGTCATAGATTCACCTGTGAAAAACTTCCTGAACATTTGGTTACAATGGTTACCCTACTTCGCAACGCAATTCGCACAGACAATATCTACAGTCCCACGGCTCCGTCTGATATATCTTAGCCTTGTTTATTTCAATTTGCTTTGTTTCTTTGGGTATCGTATTGGGCAATATGTTATTGGTTGCTTACTTAGCTAGCTGTATTGCTTCGATGCGATTTTGTTTTGAATCTTTATTTGAAAGCGATTTAGATTAAATAGTAAACATTACCACATTATTACTTATTATTTTGTATTTCACGGGTGTAATTATTAAAAGAAAACATGGGATATTACATCCAGCTGTAAACATGTTGATAAAAATGAAAATGAAAATCAGTATTATGATAACGTATTTTGTCTCACAACATTTTAGCCAAAAAGCTGTGATAACTCAAATTTGCTCCATAACTGTTGGATCACAAAACAAAATCACACGCTTGGAAAAATGAACCCAGATCAAATTATTTCCCGTTATCGTAACCGACTTTGAAAAAAAAAGATAGGCACCACAAAACCAATTAAAATCGGGCCACACCTGTTACGTCCGCTTTTGTCTGGATTCCGACGGAAATTCCAGTCGGTCGCGAGCCGGGAACTTTATTCCCGAATATGGAATAATTCCACACTTCATTTGATAAACCGGGTATATTTAATATAACAAGCGTCACGCCAGCTCTCTCGGTTACAAAAGTAAGCTAAATAACTAAACTAATGTTTAGCCGCTTCGAGAATGCAGTTTTCGCGTTTTCAATTTTGACATCAAATGTTTGGAAAGAATGTCCAGACTTTGACAACTTTCCTATTAATTTTCATCAAAATAGTAAACGAGAAAATATCATTATCTGAGCGGCTAAACTGTGGTGATGTATAAAACATTTTATAAACTATCGACACACCAACCTGAATGGGATAGGAAAGTTAGTAGTCGAGAGAGAAGACTATTACGCAATACTCTGCAGAGGGTCGAGGGCTCGTTCCATAGCCACTGGACTGTGGGATTCAGAGAGAGCACTTCGATTGAGCAACTCCCCCATCCAAAAAAACAAATCCATGAACCTAAGAATGGCTATTTTAATGACCTTTGACTAAGGTATTATTTCTTCAACCGCTGGTAACGATATTTAGCAATAGTTGAGTTAACTATTGACCCGTAACTGGGCCTAAATAGACTATTAAAACCGTTCATAAAGCTATCTAAATTTCTATTCTAATTAGGTGACTATTAACTGTCATTCAATTTATCCGTTTTTCATAGAACCCTTGAATTCAGTTTATCTCAAAATTATCGAAATTTCAGTTTCATTCTTAAGATATCATTACGTATAACTGAATATTGTCGAACGCTCAGCGAAAATAAGTATCATTATTTGCTGAAAAAAATGCACCAATAATATCACACAGATAATAGAGGTATAACTAGGTACCATATTTTGGCAGGTTTCCAAATAGGTGCTTGCCCGCAAAAGCGATTTAAAAGCTTTTTATTACTATTATTGAGGTATTAATGAAGTCTGTAAATATCATTTTTATCAAAAATTATATCTTTTGGTCGGTATCACATAATTACTGCAGTTTTCAAATGCATAACAAGCAGTCTGGGCATTTAATGAAAAGGAATGACTTCATCAAAATCAGCAAAGCAATTTTTAAGAATCAATGTAAAAATATCCTCCCTATAGGTGCCTATATGTTTTTATCACTTAGGTATCTTGTATTATATGTTTCTATTATTCAGAACTAACAATATAGTTTGAACAAAACGACACCGCTTTTATTTAACTAACCCAGTGAATTAAAAAAAAACTGAATCATTCCAAACACTAGGTATTTTATCACAAAATTGATTCTCGCTTTACAAATTCAGTCCGTAATCCTATCGCAATTTAGCGATTGCATAATAACAAAGGATGTTTGAAATGGAACGTTTCAAATACACAATTGATTGGACGCCTCGCAATGATAAGTTTTGGTACCTACCAATATATGTAAAAAAAATATGTGCAAACGTAGACTCAGTTGCTGTCTGTTAAGTTTTTTTGTGAAGGTGTTTAAATTTTTAACGAAATATTTTATTTCTTAGACCAACGGCTTAACGTGCTTTCCGAAGCACGGGGTGTCATTAGCACTAACTTCCTTATTCAGAGCGGACTCCAGACCAAGTTACTCCACCACAATAAAATCATCGTAGTTCCCGCGAACCCCCAGCCTTACCTCCATACTTTTGTATCTTTATAGTAGAATTTAGTATAAACGTGAAGGCAATTTCACATTTTCTCTCCAAAATGAGTTGGTAACGATATTTGATAACGCTTTTAAAACATACATCATGACTCATGAGAGGTGTATAGAGAGTAATTTCGCAACATTGATGATGTGACGCAGCCTACACGTTAAAGAAAACAGGCGAAGGTGGTTAAATTTCTAACGAATAATTTTGTTTCTTAGACCAACGGCTTAACGTGCTTTCATGCACGTGGTGTCATCAGCACCAACTTCCTGACTCCTAGCGGTTTCCGATTATTTTCAAGACAGAAAAACTTAGGAATTAATTCGAACCCAGGACCACTTGGGTTGTAACCAGAAAACTAGCCACTACACCAACAAGGCAGTCGTATAAGTTGAGGTATGTATTCATACTTAATGATTAAACGAACTTACCTGTACGTGAAGTTCAATCATAATTATACGAAGTGCTTCGTCCGAAGAGATTAGTATTTCTTAAATTATATTTAACACAATGTAGTATCGCATAGTGACTCCACCTCTGCACTGTTGTTGAGCAAATAAAAATAAAAAGTAGGATAAAAACATTTGCAGGTAGACTTGCAAATGGGTTTCTCCTACCCACCGCCATTTTGAATTGTTTCCTGCGGCGAGCTCACTCTGCTAGCCTCATTTAGTTTGAAGCTAGCTAGTATTATAGGTATGATATTTCCGAAGCCAGTCATGGGTATTTCTTATAAGAAATTGCTGGGTCGGGAGGGTAATACATACTAATCTCTTCGGACGAAGCACTTCGTATAATTATGATTGAACTTCACGTACAGGTAAGTTCGTTTAATCATTAATTATACTCGTGATTCGTCCTCGAGATTAGTATTTCTTAAATTATATTTAACACAATGTAGATGTTGAGAGGTCAGGAAATATCATACAAGGCGTTAAAATTAAAATTTTAACCATTACGTTTTATCTTATATGTATTATCTGCATACAAGAAATTAATCAACATTAGGTTATAATTAACACCTTGTTTTCATAATTTATAACAAGTAAACTAAACTTCTAAATTAACAATTTGAGTCTAAACAATTATTTTGCAATTGCAGAAGAACATTTATATAGTTCTTGCTAGGACGGAAAAATCATCGTTATTGTGTGTTTATTATAATAACGGGCCAAAGTGGAGGAATTGTCACTCAAGCCCGCAGTTTTGTAAATCAAATCTAAACTGACACCCTACTTGAACGCCTTAGATGTAGCAGCGTGTCGGGTGCTGTGAGCGGAATTTCTCCATCTTTGAGCGTTGTATTTATCCAACGGCTTATCGTTTGGTATACGTACACGATTGTGGGGTTTTTCAATTACGATAAACAATTTGTTCGCCTTTTCTAATGTCTAATAAAAGGGTAAGTATAGAGCTAGTTGATGATTGCCTAGTTTAGGGGTCTTTATAAATTTAGGTATTTTAATAACGACTTGGTCTGCAGAAGGTTATGTTTAGGACACTAATTTTAGAGAGAGTCTGTAGGTACTCGATGGTCTATTACAATAGTGAGTAGGGTTGCGCATTTCTATGAAAACTGTTCAAAAGGTTTCATTTGGTTACAGTGACGCTAATTAATCTAAAAGTTTGCTAGTGTCCCTTGTTATGTTTTAGCGAGGTACGGGGTGGCCGTAACCTAAACATCCCTTTAAGAAAACGTGTGAGGCGTTCGTCCTGAGCTACCGGACCTACTAATAAAGATATAGCGGATCTGTAGCAGTTGACCGTGCCGTACTGACTACCGCTATTAAACCTTTCTGTAAAGAATTCTATTATGGCTGGAATAGATGGTTGAAACATGTCAATATTGTTATTGGTACAATACGTGAACCATTTTTTGAAACATCCATCGTATTGTTTCAAAGTGTTTTCAGATAAGGACGCTAACGTTATGTCTATGGCTGGAGCGGAAGTGTCTCTTTGCAATAACGCCGTCCGGACAATACTGCGCCCACCAGGGTAATGTTGTTGTGTAGGTTCCGGTTGCTGAATTAGGGAATATAAAGTAATTTGAAATAAATGTAATCATACTTGTCGAGAGGATATAGGTAAACAGAGGGTACTACTGCTGAGAGGGCCATAATGGAACAACCATGATACCCTCTGCTTGGTCTGAAATTATTTTTCTTGACGCCTTTAGTATTACCGCTACTGGGGGAAAGGCGTAGAATTTTATGTTTGACCAGTTCATTGTAACGCATCTATCACGAACGCGTCTGGGTCTCGCTGCCATCAGCAATATTGGGGACATTTATAATATATTATTATTTATCTTTATTACAGAAAAAACTTTCCATATTGGGTTAGTAGTTACAGAATATAGACAGTTGGCAAAAAGGTCGATTTGTGGGCAGCCAAATGATTCTGTGATGAGATGAAACCCTGATTCTGATAACTCCCATTCCACGTCTGGATGAGAATGTCTCGATTCTTTATCCGCGACAATATTTTCAGACGACTTGATGTATGCTGCAGTAACTAGTATATTCATATTTCCTGAGCAACTTTGTTAAGATGGGAAAATTGAGCCCCATACGGTTTATGTAACTCATTGCAGCGGTGTTATCTACACGCAAAAGAATTAAGCAGTTACTGCAACTTTTAGTAAAAAATGTAATGGCAAAATAAACCGCTAATAATAGTAACAGTTCGAGATGGTTGATGTGCAAGGACTTTTCTGTCGGCGACCTCTGGACGCTGGCGGTGTGCCCTCCACACGCAGCCCCCCACCCCGATGTGGAAGCGTCAGAATAAATTTCAAGGCATATGTGTGAAACAAAATATGAGTGTGAAAGGAGTGAATGATTCAGTAACGAGTGACAGAATCGTGTGGAAGAGAAAAACATGCTGCGCCGACCCCAGATAAACTGGGAACAGGGCAAGCGATAATGATTCATCCTTTTAATTCTGTGTACCGAATTATCAATGACATTAAGCCACCAACTCAGATCGGTTAAAATATTATTGGGATGGACATGATACGATCATAGTCATCGTGACCTTTAAGATTGAGATATTTGCACCTTTCCAGGTTTTTAACGTACAACCAACCGTACTGTACGGCAGGACAGGCCGACACAAGTAGGCCTACTAACTGCGCAAACAAAAAGGTTCCAAGTTCATTTTTTATACGATCTGGTTTTTCTGAAGGTTACCGTGGGTATCTAAATAGCCAAGGTACTTGCAACATTGTGATGGTAACATGTTACTCTTTTTGTCGGTAATTATAAAACCGAGAGATTTTAGTAACGCTCGATTAACTTTAACTTAATCTTTTGACATTCCGAGTATGATCTACCCACCAAATATATGTGGTTTAAATATTATGTATAGAGGATAAGAAACCACAAGATCGCAATAGTGATATGACAGGTATTATAATTTCTGTAAAGAAAAAGGGGCCTTACAAAGTCCGAACGGTAAAACGTTAAATTCGAACATTTTCCAGTTATGTCGTCCTTATCCATCAAAATAAATGTTAGATATTGACGACAATCTGGGTGTATTTTTATTTAAAAATACTGTAATTATAATAAAATAAGCATCTTTCAATCTGTTGTGACCGTGAAGCAATCTTTACTATAAGCTTAAGAGCGGAGATCTTCCAATTTAAAATGCTGAGTGTCTATAAACTCATTAACGCTTTTAAATTTAATATGAATCGCCTATCACTAAATTCTGATTCTGTACGAATTTTTGTGACCGGGGAATCTGTTT